>SJYX01012166.1:48524-78982 GCA_006410675.1 Oreotragus oreotragus
GGTGTGATCACTCACCTAGAGCCAGACATCCTGGAATGTGAAGTCAAGTGGACCTTAGGAAGCATCACTATGAACAAAGCTAGAGGAGGTGATGGAATTCCAGTTGAGCTACTTCAAATCCTAAAGATGGCGCTGTGAAAGTGCTGCACTCAATATGCCAGCAAATTTGGAAAACCTAGCAGTGGCCACAGGACTGGAAAAGGTCAGTTTTCATTCCAATCCCAAAGAAAGGCAATGACAAAGAATGTTCAATGTACCACACAATTGCACTCATTTCACAGGCTAGCAAAGCAGTGCTCAAAATTCTCCAAGACAGGCTTCAACAGTACTTGAACAGTGAACTTCAGAGAAGCCTGTTGGGCTACAGTCCATGGGGTTGCAAAAGAGGCAGACAAAACTTAGTGACTAAACAGTAACAAAACAATTAGCAATGTTGAGTATCATCTCATGTGCATTTTGGACATCTGTGTCTTATTTGGAGAAATATCTTTTTCGGTCCTCTACCCATTTTTCAACTAGGTTGTTTCTCTTTTTTAATATTGAGCTATTGTATATTCTGAAGATTAATGCCTTGTCTGGTTCATCGTCTTCTACCACACCATCCACCACTTCCCAGTCACAAACTGGGGGCAGAATACTGGCTGCGGTTCCCCCACTGTGGCCTGGTCTGCCTCCCCAAAGCCATCTGCCTGCAGGAGGACAGCAGTCTGCTTTTAACCCTCACCAAAATAAAAAGAGCAAACTTCCTCTGCTGCTAATGGAGTGCACATCTGGATACGAAAGGCTGTTTCCCAAACTCTACTTCCTCAACCAATTTCCAAGCAGAGATGTCAGCCCCCTCAGTGGAGCAGCTGAGGGCTGGAATAGGGAATCTGAAAACAGTCACCGTCCATCTAGGGAGCTCTGCGCCACCAGCTCCAGCCAGGCCACCACAGCTCATCACCTCATTCAGTCCTTAGCAAGTCCTCTCTGGGGACTACTACCTGCTGCAGGCCAGGCATGACAGGAGATGATGCTGATTTGTACCAGCTGAGCCACAAGGGAAGAAGGGTATACTAAAGTGGGTGGCCTATCCCTTCTCCAGGGGATCTTCCCAACCCAGGAATCGAACCGGGGTCTCCTGCATTGCAGGCAGATTCTTTACCAGCTGAGCTACCAGGGAACCCTTGGCTGGTCACGGGAGCTCACAATCTTGAGGGAAAGACAGACACAGAGGTGGATGTCTGAACGTTACTATGGCATGGTGAGAGCGATCATGGTGCTGGTGCTGTGTACTAAGTAAGAGTGTGGACTTCCAAGAGGCTTCTGTTTACTCTGCTTAAGAATAAGATGGACCTAAGTAGAAGCAGCCAGCAGCCCCACTGTGAGTCCGTCTCCTTGCCGAGGGGAAATGGAGAGGGTCTATGCAGGCCCATGAGCTGCCTGCAGGGACTCTATGCATAGCAGCGACAAGTTCTGAAGGATCCAAAATGGAACAAGTACCACTTCACAGGGTGGAAGACAGCAAGCAAGTTTGCTGTCCCATTCATCCTACATGACCCAGCCCAAGAGCAGGGCTTCTTTCACAAGACTTTTTAACAGATGTGACTTCCTTCCGCTAGAACTCCATAGCTCTCTTCTAGCACATCTCTCTTGTGACATATGGCATTAACTCAGCTTCCTTGTGGCATTTCCTTTGCCCACAGAGTTTCCAGCCAGTGAGCGAAACAGGAAATACATTTCAGCTTACCAATTTCAGTGTAGTTCAGTTCAGTCACTCAGTGGTGTCCTGACTATTTGCAATCCCATGGACTGCAGCACGCCAGGCCTCCCTGTCCATCATCAACTCCCAGAGCTTGCTCAAACTCATGCCCATCAAGTCGATGATGCCATCCAGTCATCTGATCCTCTGTCGACCCCTTATCCTTCTGCCTTCAATCTTTCCCAGTATCAGGGTCTTTTCAAATGAATCAGTTCTTTGCATCAGGTGGCCAAAGTATTGGAGTTTCAGCTTCAGCATCAGTCCTTGCCAATTTAGCAGACCTTTACTGCATACACAGGTGTCATGTAAAGAGCTGATTCCATGATGGGGCAGGCACCTCACCAGCCTCCAGCACCCAAAAGCACCCCCTGTGCATTCAGAGTTTGGACCCCCCAAACCTCCTACCCAGACACGTCTCCCTTGTTTCCTCCACCCTTCATCTCACCCCTTACCCGGGGACCCAAGTGAATCCAGAAAATGAAAATAGATTATCCTGAAAACACTGTTGAAAAAAATCATGTCCATGCAGAAAAAAAGAGGAGGCNCCCCCCAAACCTCCTACCCAGACACGTCTCCCTTGTTTCCTCCACCCTTCATCTCACCCCTTACCCGGGGACCCAAGTGAATCCAGAAAATGAAAATAGATTATCCTGAAAACACTGTTGAAAAAAATCATGTCCATGCAGAAAAAAAGAGGAGGCCAGAGCCCTGGACTTGCTCAATCCAGCTCAGACAAGAAGCCACCACAAAAATAACAAAGATAGCGATATCACAGCTTTGATGCTCTCAAGTACCCTTACCTCCCTGTCCTCTGTTTGCTTTTCACATTAGCTCCATTTTACAGATAGGGACCCTGAGGTTTGCAACTGGGAGATTCTTGCTCACGGCCACAGAGATAGGCAGAAGGGGGCCTGAGCTAAGACCCACCCTGCAGGGCTCATGACCTTCTTGCATCTCCAGGCTCAGCACCTCTGCCCATTGACAGGAGGAAGTTCACTTTCCAATCTGGGGCTGCCACCTGCTGTCCTGTGATCTTCAGGGTCTGAGAGATCCCACTCTGACACCCTCTGCCTCTCCTGTTGAGCCCAGCAGGTGTAGACCTGCCCTTCTCTTTTCCAGGTCTGAGCCATTCCAGAAATACTTCTAACACAAGCCGGCTTGGGGGCTCCATGTGGGTTTACATTTCTGGGTGTGTGCCAGTAAGTGCCTGTGATGTGTCTATTCGTGGGAGCCCCGGGGGAGTGTGTAAATGGCCATGTGTGTCCATGTTTTCGTGTATAATCAGGGGCTGGGGAGTTCCCTCTCTGTGTGGGAGACAGCGCAGGCGCGTGTGTGCGTGTGCACGTCACTGTGTTGTGCTTGGCGCGTGACGTCTCCTATGTGCAGGTATCTTTGTTGTGCACCAGTACTGTGTATATTTGTATAGACACCCCTGTGGTGCGAGTGTGTAGACGTCCTCATGGCATAGGTTAGCTGCTGCTGCTGCTTCAGTTGTGTCCAACTCTTTGTGACATGAACTGAGACTCTGTCCATGGAATTCTCCAGACAAGAACACTGGAGGGGGTTTGCCATGTCTTCCTCCAGGGGACCTTCCCAACCCAGGAAGCGAACCCGGGTCTCCTGCACTGCAGGCAGATTCAGATTCTTTACCACTGAGCGCCACCAGGGAAGCCTGGCATGGGTTTATGTGTGTGTAAATGTCTATGGGTGTGTGTGTATAGATGAATGGATGGGTGGGTGGATGTTTCTGAGATACGTGTGAATATGGATATTTCTGTGGTGCATGTGTACGTTGTGTGTAGCTCTATGTTGCATGTGTGTATCTATGTTGAGTGTGTATCTGGTGTGCTGTNCTTTTATCTATAGGTCTGCCTTGAACAAAATCCTGTTCAAATGGTCTAAACCTGACGATAAACCCAACCTTTCAGATTACAGTTTCGACTCAACTGCCACACTGGGGAGGTGAAAAAGCAGAATTCCTGTGCTTGCAGAAAACCTCTCTGAATAATCCCTTGAGCCTCCCCACAGCGCTCCAGCCCCTAATGGATGCTTTGATGACAGCAGATAAAGGCCAAAGGTACTTTTATTCTCTCAGAAATTGCTCCAAATAAACAACCTTGATGATTAAAGCCATAGAAATCCCCGGAAGATTGATGGCTTGGAAAATGCTGCTGAGTGAATGAATAACTTCCCCCCTTTATTTCCAAGAGCTAATATTTGTCCACATTTGCTGCCTTGTAGAAAAAAGTGCCACCTTTTTTGTGCCGAGTGTTGTCCAGAGACAAACAGTCACCATCCAGTTATCACTTGAACTTTAAGCCCCATCTGTGAGTGACTGAGGCCTCTGTCAGAATCCACCCACCAACCAGGCCCAGGCCTGGGGTCCACATACAGAGAAGCCATACCTGGGGATGGACTTCCAGGGTGGGGCCAGGCAGTAGAACTCCTTTTGAAGGCCTTGAAATGCTCCATCTCATTTTCTGCTGCCCCAGAGTCTCCAGGAACAAGTCCCCAACATGTTTTCAATGGCCAGGCTCATTCTGTGTCTAAACCAAACCTCCCTTGAAGCCCTAGTAGCCGCCTTTGGCGAGCCATCCTATCCCTCTGCCCTGGAAGAACAGGAGACAGTGGTTCCCAACCACACAAGACTCTACCGAGGGCTCCCCAGGTGGACGCACTGAAGGCTTCACGGGCTGTGCCTGGATAGTGGGTGATGTGATCAGCCCACGTGCAAGTGAAAGTCACACAGTCATATCTGATTGCAACCCCATGGATTATATAGCCCGTGGAATTCTCCAGGCCAGAATACTGGAGTGGGCAGCTGTTCCCTTCTCCAGCACCAGCATAATCAGGGGCTGCGGAAAGAATCTGGTTCATCCAGCACCGCAAGAAATGTGAAGATTGGCACACAGCTAAGGTACCGAAGGGCTGAGGCATAGCCCCCAACAAATACACACAGGCTCATCTCATACCTGGATGATAAATAGTGACTTTCCCCAACCAGCTGTTCAGCTTCCTAAACAATCTCCTTCCCCCGTAAATCTCGATTCCCAAATCTCAGGGTTTCTCTCCACCCCAAGTGCAGCTCTCATCCTGAATGATCTCAGCTACGCACGACCTTTCGGTTCCTTGATCAGCCCACTTTCTCTCACCTTTCCTCCTACCTCAGTTCAGCCATGCATTCTCTTGACGTCACCTGGAAACCCACTGTTACCTGGAACTGTGCCAGCTCTGAAACTGTGAATGCAGATGGCCTGTCTCTGACCACTGTCTCCTAAATCCTTCCAGCTTTTTCTCGGTTCCTCTCCCTACTTCATCAGTTCACTTATCTGGCTTCACTGAGACCTCCTATTTATTAACCCCTTTAGTTTCCCCTTATCCATCATCTTGTCCCGAGTTCAGTTGTTCTTTCTTCAGATTCTCCTGGAAACATCAAAATCCTGACTCCAGCTTGCCAGCCATAGTCTTGGCACCCATACCCAGGAGGCACTGCCAGAGTAGAGAAAATGCACGTTGCCCTCACTGCCACCTGCAGCCTCCTTCTGGTAGTTTGCGATGCTAGCAGAAGTCCTTGCACACTTCCAGTGCCTGACTGAGGCCCCTCTCCAGAGTCTGTGTTAAATGCCCCTCACTGTCCCAGACCCACCACCACACAAGCTTGTCCCAGCTATTTGCATAGGTCACTCATAGTGCCACATACAAATTAGAAACCACCAGAAAGAAAATACTACAATGTCTTGTCAGGTTATCTACTCGCTTACCAACCTCTCTAGGCCTTCCAGTCGCCCTCAGGCCCTATGAGAAGATGTTGCGCTCTCTTGGCAAAGGCAAGGCCTTTCAGCTTTATTACTTCTCTGCATTGGCTCTTGCTGGAGTCACCAGGAATATTTTGTTGTGTCCATTGGATGTGTTTCATCATCTTCCCTTTCTCGAGTGTGTTCAAAACTCCTGACCTTCTTGCTTCTGTTCCTGTATTCCCACAATCTCCAGTTCCCCATCTCTCACCTGTGTGATGATCCTTTTTATGACTCCTCTGTTTCCGCTTGTTCAGGTGGCAGTGTTTTGGGGAGTTCACGTAACCTTTTTGAATACGCTCTTTCTGAGCCTTAGTATCCATTCTGGGGCATCACTGATCATCTTTGTGGTAAGGACTGCAAGGATTTGTTTCTAACTGCAGAATTTCTCCTTGGAATTTGGGTGCATTGTTCTTGCACACTCAGCATCTCTACCTGGATATGCCACAGACTTCTCACATCTTATGGTCAGAACTGAGCTGACATAGTCCCTACACTAAGCCTGTTTCTCTCCCTGAATGATCCCATCATCTTCCCGGTTTCCAAAGCCAGTAGCCTGGGCACAATCCTTGCCCTCTTTCTCTCCCATATTCATTAGAGCCAACCCAGCTCCTCTGTCTTGCCTGTGCTCACATCCTCTTCTGTTCTCTGAAGACTGTGAGAGCAAAGACACATCTGAGTCACCTGCGCACGTCCTAGGCTCTCAATAAATGCTGAATTAATGAGCAGTAAATTCTTTGAGGCAAGTGCTTTCATTGTGTTACACATGAAGGAGGCTCAGGAAAGCTAAACAATTTAACAGGCATTCAGTGAGCAAAGGGAGCCAAAGTCTGAACCTAGATCTGTCTAAATCCAGAATCTGAGCATTTACATGTTTGTGCTATGTCAGATTTGGGGAGGTGGCATTTTTCTGTGCCAACATCCTGCCCACATTTATTGAAAGATGAAAGCTAAGCATAGAAGATATTTGCATTGTGAATTGAACTTGGAAACAAACTTTCACTTTGTCTCTTAGGCTTTGAAATTCCATTTGGTCTCTGTGATGATGTCTGACAGAGAGGGTCCAAGGCCCTCCATATCACTGGGAAAGTTCTCTTGATCATCTCTGCCTGATGCTGGCTCAGACTGCCCCTGAGCACCCTCTCCCCCAGTCTCTCCTTTCTCTCTAGGTGGCTGTGTGCCATCTTGCAGTCACGATCAAGGTCCTATTTGCCAAGTGTGCTCCATCTCTAACAGAAGGCAGCAGAGCCTAGAGCTTCCCCTTACACACACACAGACACACACAGACACAGACACAGACACANAAGTGACAAATAGATTCAAGGGATTAGATCTGATAGATAGAGTGCCTGAAGAACTATGGGTGGAGATGTATAACATTGTACAGGACATAGTGATCAAACCATCTGCAAGAAGAAGAAATACAAAAAGGCAAAATGATTGACTGAGGAGCTTTACAAATAGCTGAGAAAAGAAGGGAAGCTAAAGGCAAAGGAGAAAAGGAAAGATATACTCATCGTAATGCAGCGTTCCAAAGAATAGCAAGGAGAGATAAGGAAGCCTTCCTCTGCGATCAGTGCAAAGGAATAGAGGAATGCAATAGAATAGGAAAGACTAGAGTTCACTTCAAGAAAATTAGAGATACCAAAGGAACATTTCATGCAAAGATGGGCACAATAAAGGACAGAAATGGTATGGAACTAACAGAAGCAGAAGATATTAAGAAGAGGTGGCAAGAATACACAGAATAATTGTACAAAAAAGATCTTCATGACCCAGATAACTACAATGGTGTGATCACTCACCTAGAGCCACACATCCTGGAATGTGAAGTCAAGTGGACCTTAGGAAGCATCACTACAAACAAAAATAATGTAGGTGATGGAATTCCAGTTGAGCTATTTAAAATCCTCAAAGATGATTCTGTGAAAGTGCTGCACTCAATATGCCAGCAAATCTGGAAAACTCAGCAGTGGCCACAGGACTGGAAAAAGTCAGTGTTCATTCCAATACCAAAGAAAGCCAATGACAAAGAATGTTCAGACTACCACACAATTACTCTAATTTCACATGCTAGCAAAGCAATGTTCAAAATTCTCTAAGCCAGGCTTTAACAGTATGTGAACTGCAAACTTCCAGATGTTCAAACTAGATTTAGAAAAGGCACAGGAACCAGAGATCAAATTGCCAAAATCCACTGGGCCACAGGAAAAGCAAGAGAATACCAGAAAAACATACTTCTGCTTCATTGACTATGCGAAAGCCTTTGACTGTGTGGATCTCAACAAACTGTGGAAAGTTCTTAAAGAGATGGAAATACTAGACCACCTTACTTGCCTTTGCGAAACCTGTATACAAATTAAGAAGCAAAAGTTAGAACTGGGCATGGAACAATGGACTTGTTCCAAATAGGAAAAGGAATACATCAAGGCTGTATATTGTCACCCTGCTTATTTAACTTATATGACTCACATCATGTGAAATGCCTGGCTGGATGAAGCACAAGCTGGAATCAAGATTGTAGGAAGAAATGTCAATAGCCTCAGATATGCAGATGAAACCACTCTTACGGAAGACAGTGAAGAGGAACTAAAGAGTCTCTTGATGAAAGTGAAAGAGGAGAGTGAAAAAGCCGGCTTAAAACTCAACATTCAAAAACTTAAGATCATATCATCTGGTCCCATCACTTCATGGCAAATACATGGGGAAACAATGGAAACAGTGACAGGCTTTATTTTGGAGGGCTTCAAAATCACTGCAGATGGTGACTGCAGCCATGAAATTAAAAGATGAGTGCTCCTTGGAAGAAAAGCTATGACCAACCTAGACAGCATCAGAAAACAGAGACGTTACTTTGTCAGCAAAGGTCCATCTCATCAAAACTATGGTTTTTCCAATAGTCAGGTATAGATGTGAGACTTGGATCATCATGAAAGCTGAGCGCCAAAGAACTGATGCTTTTGAACTGTGGTGTTGGAGAAGACTCTTGAGAATCCCTTGGGCTGCAAGGAGATCCAACCAGTCCATCCTAAAGGAGATCAGCCCTGGATATTCATTGGAAGGACTGATGCTGAGCCTGAAGCTCCAATACTTTGGCCACCTGTTGGGAAGAACTGACTCATTGGAAAAGACTCTGATGCTGGGAAAGATTGACAACAGGAGGAGAAGGGGATGGCAGAGGATCAGATGGTTGGATGGCATCACTGACTCAGAGGACATGAGTTTGAACAAGCTCAGGAGTTGTTAATGGACAGGAAAGCATGGCATGCTGCTGTCCCTGGGATCACAAAGACTCAGACATAACTGAGCAACTGAACTGAAGTCTAGTTTAGCATCTATAGTGTTTGGTATGATTATCAGGTCATAAATAGCTCTGGTATGCATTTTATAGATGGATATATATTATATATGGTTACATATAAATACTCACACCTCTGTGCATAAATGCAGATCTTACGGCTAGTTAGAATCTGAAAAATTACATCTCATTTAAATTTGGAAACTGATCTAATTGGTGTATTTATTTTTAAAAATTATATAACAGACCATTATAAGATGAATGTAATCCTTTTAATAAACAATAAGTTCACGGTGACTTTAATGAAGATAAAATAGCTATTTCTTTCTTAAAATAAAATTTTCAGTTTTTACAAGTCCTGTGAACCAAATGTCATGTGAATTTCTAAGACTTACTGTTCATATAAATAAGATAACAATAACAATAGTAACAATCTTTACCTTTCAATATCTGCTATATGCCAAGTAAAGTACTATATATCATTTATATAATATGAAAATGTTATATGTTTTCCTTTTAAAAAAATTTACTGAAATATACAATGTCATGTACCTCTGTCCATAGTTCTTCAGACACTTTATCAGATCTGATCCTTTGAATCTATTTGTCACTTCTACTGTATAATCATACAGGAGGCTGTGAGCAAGACCATCCCCAAGGAAAAGAAATGCAAAAAGGGGAAATGATTGCCTGAGGAGCTTTACAAATAGCTGAGAAAAGACGGGAAGCTAAAGGCAAAGGAGAAAAGGAAAAATACACCCATTTGAATGCAGAGTTCCAAAGAATAGCAAGGAGAGATAAGAAAGCCTTCCTCAGTGGTCAATGCAAAGGAATAGAGGAAAACAACAGAATGGTAAAGACTAGAGATCACTTCAAGAAAATTAGAGATACCAAGGGAATATTCCACACAAAGATGAACACAATAAAGGACAGAAATGTTATGGGGAACTAACAGAAGCGGAAGATATTAAGAAGAGGTGGCAAGAGTACACAGAAGAACTGTACAAAAAAGATCTTCATGATCCAGATAATCACGATGGTGTGATCACTCACCTAGAGCCAGACATCCTGGAATGTGAAGTCAAGTGGACCTTAGGAAGCATCACTATGAACAAAGCTAGAGGAGGTGATGGAATTCCAGTTGAGCTACTTCAAATCCTAAAGATGGCGCTGTGAAAGTGCTGTACTCAATATGCCAGCAAATTTGGAAAACCTAGCAGTGGCCACAGGACTGGAAAAGGTCAGTTTTCATTCCAATCCCAAAGAAAGGCAATGACAAAGAATGTTCAATGTACCACACAATTGCACTCATTTCACAGGCTAGCAAAGCAGTGCTCAAAATTCTCCAAGACAGGCTTCAACAGTACTTGAACAGTGAACTTCAGAGAAGCCTGTTGGGCTACAGTCCATGGGGTTGCAAAAGAGGCAGACAAAACTTAGTGACTAAACAGTAACAAAACAATTAGCAATGTTGAGTATCATCTCATGTGCATTTTGGACATCTGTGTCTTATTTGGAGAAATATCTTTTTCGGTCCTCTACCCATTTTTCAACTAGGTTGTTTCTCTTTTTTAATATTGAGCTATTGTATATTTTGAAGATTAATGCCTTGTCTGGTTCATCGTCTTCTACCACACCATCCACCACTTCCCAGTCACAAACTGGGGGCAGAATACTGGCTGCAGTTCCCCCACTGTGGCCTGGTCTGCCTCCCCAAAGCCATCTGCCTGCAGGAGGACAGCAGTCTGCTTTTAACCCTCACCAAAATAAAAAGAGCAAACTTCCTCTGCTGCTAATGGAGTGCACATCTGGATACGAAAGGCTGTTTCCCAAACTCTACTTCCTCAACCAATTTCCAAGCAGAGATGTCAGCCCCCTCAGTGGAGCAGCTGAGGGCTGGAATAGGGAATCTGAAAACAGTCACCGTCCATCTAGGGAGCTCTGCGCCACCAGCTCCAGCCAGGCCACCACAGCTCATCACCTCATTCAGTCCTTAGCAAGTCCTCTCTGGGGACTACTACCTGCTGCAGGCCAGGCATGACAGGAGATGATGCTGATTTGTACCAGCTGAGCCACAAGGGAAGAAGGGTATACTAAAGTGGGTGGCCTATCCCTTCTCCAGGGGATCTTCCCAACCCAGGAATCGAACCGGGGTCTCCTGCATTGCAGGCAGATTCTTTACCAGCTGAGCTACCAGGGAACCCTTGGCTGGTCACGGGAGCTCACAATCTTGAGGGAAAGACAGACACAGAGGTGGATGTCTGAACATTACTATGGCATGGTGAGAGCGATCATGGTGCTGGTGCTGTGTACTAAGTAAGAGTGTGGACTTCCAAGAGGCTTCTGTTTACTCTGCTTAAGAATAAAATGGACCTAAGTAGGAGCAGCCAGCAGCCCCACTGTGAGTCCGTCTCCTTGCCGAGGGGAAATGGAGAGGGTCTATGCAGGCCCATGAGCTGCCTGCAGGGACTCTATGCATAGCAGCGACAAGTTCTGAAGGATCCAAAATGGAACAAGTACCACTTCACAGGGTGGAAGACAGCAAGCAAGTTTGCTGTCCCATTCATCCTACATGACCCAGCCCAAGAGCAGGGCTTCTTTCACAAGACTTTTTAACAGATGTGACTTCCTTCCGCTAGAACTCCATAGCTCTCTTCTAGCACATCTCTCTTGTGACATATGGCATTAACTCAGCTTCCTTGTGGCATTTCCTTTGCCCACAGAGTTTCCAGCCAGTGAGCGAAACAGGAAATACATTTCAGCTTACCAATTTCAGTGTAGTTCAGTTCAGTCACTCAGTGGTGTCCTGACTATTTGCAATCCCATGGACTGCAGCACGCCAGGCCTCCCTGTCCATCATCAACTCCCAGAGCTTGCTCAAACTCATGCCCATCAAGTCGATGATGCCATCCAGTCATCTGATCCTCTGTCGACCCCTTATCCTTCTGCCTTCAATCTTTCCCAGTATCAGGGTCTTTTCAAATGAATCAGTTCTTTGCATCAGGTGGCCAAAGTATTGGAGTTTCAGCTTCAGCATCAGTCCTTGCCAATTTAGCAGACCTTTACTGCATACACAGGTGTCATGTAAAGAGCTGATTCCATGATGGGGCAGGCACCTCACCAGCCTCCAGCACCCAAAAGCACCCCCTGTGCATTCAGAGTTTGGACCCCCCAAACCTCCTACCCAGACACGTCTCCCTTGTTTCCTCCACCCTTCATCTCACCCCTTACCCGGGGACCCAAGTGAATCCAGAAAATGAAAATAGATTATCCTGAAAACACTGTTGAAAAAAATCATGTCCATGCAGAAAAAAAGAGGAGGCCAGATCCCTGGACTTGCTCAATCCAGCTCAGACAAGAAGCCACCACAAAAATAACAAAGATAGCGATATCACAGCTTTGATGCTCTCAAGTACCCTTACCTCCCTGTCCTCTGTTTGCTTTTCACATTAGCTCCATTTTACAGATAGGGACCCTGAGGTTTGCAACTGGGAGATTCTTGCTCACGGCCACAGAGATAGGCAGAAGGGGGCCTGAGCTAAGACCCACCCTGCAGGGCTCATGACCTTCTTGCATCTCCAGGCTCAGCACCTCTGCCCATTGACAGGAGGAAGTTCACTTTCCAATCTGGGGCTGCCACCTGCTGTCCTGTGATCTTCAGGGTCTGAGAGATCCCACTCTGACACCCTCTGCCTCTCCTGTTGAGCCCAGCAGGTGTAGACCTGCCCTTCTCTTTTCCAGGTCTGAGCCATTCCAGAAATACTTCTAACACAAGCCGGCTTGGGGGCTCCATGTGGGTTTACATTTCTGGGTGTGTGCCAGTAAGTGCCTGTGATGTGTCTATTCGTGGGAGCCCCGGGGGAGTGTGTAAATGGCCATGTGTGTCCATGTTTTCGTGTATAATCAGGGGCTGGGGAGTTCCCTCTCTGTGTGGGAGACAGCGCAGGCGCGTGTGTGCGTGTGCACGTCACTGTGTTGTGCTTGGCGCGTGACGTCTCCTATGTGCAGGTATCTTTGTTGTGCACCAGTACTGTGTATATTTGTATAGACACCCCTGTGGTGCGAGTGTGTAGACGTCCTCATGGCATAGGTTAGCTGCTGCTGCTGCTTCAGTTGTGTCCAACTCTTTGTGACATGAACTGAGACTCTGTCCATGGAATTCTCCAGACAAGAACACTGGAGGGGGTTTGCCATGTCTTCCTCCAGGGGACCTTCCCAACCCAGGAAGCGAACCCGGGTCTCCTGCACTGCAGGCAGATTCAGATTCTTTACCACTGAGCGCCACCAGGGAAGCCTGGCATGGGTTTATGTGTGTGTAAATGTCTATGGGTGTGTGTGTATAGATGAATGGATGGGTGGGTAGATGTTTCTGAGATACGTATGAATATAGATATTTCTGTGGTGCATGTGTACGTTGTGTGTAGCTCTATGTTGCATGTGTGTATCTATGTTGAGTGTGTATCTGGTGTGCTGTGTATATATTGCATGCATCTGGTATGATGTGTGGGTGCATGTGTGTGGTTTGTGTGTGCATTCAGGTGTGTGCCTCTCTGTGGTGTGTGTGTGTGTGTGTGCGTGTGCTCCCGTACAGATGACTGCTGACCTGGCTTTTCCATGAGCCGCAGCTGACACAGCAAAATGCTGAGAGCAGCTCAGAGGAAGTTGCAGAAAGCTGTCCTCACCCACCCAGGGCGAGCAGTGGGGGGCTGCCCTGCGTTCCCCAGTCTGCAGAGGTTCCCAGCAGCCCAGAGCGAGCCATCGAGGGAGCAGGGCCTGGGAGAGCTCCAGAAAGGGGGCCCTGGAGTCATCTGGAGGGGTCCATGTCTAAGATGGGGCTAGGCTGAGAGATCTGAAAAAGTGAGATTTGCCCTGGAAGACAAAGGAAGGGCCAGCGGCGAGGTAGAGTGGAGGGGGTGAGGGGGGAGCGCCCAACCGAGTTTCAGCTGGAGGGGACTGGAGACCTTGGAGACTGTGTGGTTAGGGCTTGAAGTAGCGAGGGTGTGTGAGGGTGTGTGCACGCATGTACAAGTGGTGTGCGCATGTGTGAGGTATGCATGCCTGTGGAGGATGTACACACATCTATAGAGTACATGTGTGTGTATACGTACGTGTACTGTGTGCATGTATGGTGTGGTGTGTGTGTTTGCATGTGACATGTGTGTACAGGTGGTATGTGTGGATGTGTGCACACTGAGGCACAGGTCCACACACCTTCAGCTCGCTCTCACACACTTCCGGCTCTCCCAACGGAGAAAGTAGTCAACTTCCCACAGGGTGGGCAATAGTCAGCCCTACCCCGCTTCTCTCCAGGGACCCTGCCCAGAAGGTGGCACCCTGAAATTTCACAGGTGCTGGGTGCCTCTGGCCCGTGATGGGTAGCACACCGAGGCCTGGGACTGTCAGAAACCACCACACCATTTCTTCTGGCAGACAGGCCTTTGTTCCCAGCCTCTTATAGCACTTTTATCTATAGGTCTGCCTTGAACAAAATCCTGTTCAAATGGTCTAAACCTGACGATAAACCCAACCTTTCAGATTACAGTTTCGACTCAACTGCCACACTGGGGAGGTGAAAAAGCAGAATTCCTGTGCTTGCAGAAAACCTCTCTGAATAATCCCTTGAGCCTCCCCACAGCGCTCCAGCCCCTAATGGATGCTTTGATGACAGCAGATAAAGGCCAAAGGTACTTTTATTCTCTCAGAAATTGCTCCAAATAAACAACCTTGATGATTAAAGCCATAGAAATCCCCGGAAGATTGATGGCTTGGAAAATGCTGCTGAGTGAATGAATAACTTCCCCCCTTTATTTCCAAGAGCTAATATTTGTCCACATTTGCTGCCTTGTAGAAAAAAGTGCCACCTTTTTTGTGCCGAGTGTTGTCCAGAGACAAACAGTCACCATCCAGTTATCACTTGAACTTTAAGCCCCATCTGTGAGTGACTGAGGCCTCTGTCAGAATCCACCCACCAACCAGGCCCAGGCCTGGGGTCCACATACAGAGAAGCCATACCTGGGGACGGACTTCCAGGGTGGGGCCAGGCAGTAGAACTCCTTTTGAAGGCCTTGAAATGCTCCATCTCATTTTCTGCTGCCCCAGAGTCTCCAGGAACAAGTCCCCAACATGTTTTCAATGGCCAGGCTCATTCTGTGTCTAAACCAAACCTCCCTTGAAGCCCTAGTAGCCGCCTTTGGCGAGCCATCCTATCCCTCTGCCCTGGAAGAACAGGAGACAGTGGTTCCCAACCACACAAGACTCTACCGAGGGCTCCCCAGGTGGACGCACTGAAGGCTTCACGGGCTGTGCCTGGATAGTGGGTGATGTGATCAGCCCACGTGCAAGTGAAAGTCACACAGTCATATCTGATTGCAACCCCATGGATTATATAGCCCGTGGAATTCTCCAGGCCAGAATACTGGAGTGGGCAGCTGTTCCCTTCTCCAGCACCAGCATAATCAGGGGCTGCGGAAAGAATCTGGTTCATCCAGCACCGCAAGAAATGTGAAGATTGGCACACAGCTAAGGTACCGAAGGGCTGAGGCATAGCCCCCAACAAATACACACAGGCTCATCTCATACCTGGATGATAAATAGTGACTTTCCCCAACCAGCTGTTCAGCTTCCTAAACAATCTCCTTCCCCCGTAAATCTCGATTCCCAAATCTCAGGGTTTCTCTCCACCCCAAGTGCAGCTCTCATCCTGAATGATCTCAGCTACGCACGACCTTTCGGTTCCTTGATCAGCCCACTTTCTCTCACCTTTCCTCCTACCTCAGTTCAGCCATGCATTCTCTTGACGTCACCTGGAAACCCACTGTTACCTGGAACTGTGCCAGCTCTGAAACTGTGAATGCAGATGGCCTGTCTCTGACCACTGTCTCCTAAATCCTTCCAGCTTTTTCTCGGTTCCTCTCCCTACTTCATCAGTTCACTTATCTGGCTTCACTGAGACCTCCTATTTATTAACCCCTTTAGTTTCCCCTTATCCATCATCTTGTCCCGAGTTCAGTTGTTCTTTCTTCAGATTCTCCTGGAAACATCAAAATCCTGACTCCAGCTTGCCAGCCATAGTCTTGGCACCCATACCCAGGAGGCACTGCCAGAGTAGAGAAAATGCACGTTGCCCTCACTGCCACCTGCAGCCTCCTTCTGGTAGTTTGCGATGCTAGCAGAAGTCCTTGCACACTTCCAGTGCCTGACTGAGGCCCCTCTCCAGAGTCTGTGTTAAATGCCCCTCACTGTCCCAGACCCACCACCACACAAGCTTGTCCCAGCTATTTGCATAGGTCACTCATAGTGCCACATACAAATTAGAAACCACCAGAAAGAAAATACTACAATGTCTTGTCAGGTTATCTACTCGCTTACCAACCTCTCTAGGCCTTCCAGTCGCCCTCAGGCCCTATGAGAAGATGTTGCGCTCTCTTGGCAAAGGCAAGGCCTTTCAGCTTTATTACTTCTCTGCATTGGCTCTTGCTGGAGTCACCAGGAATATTTTGTTGTGTCCATTGGATGTGTTTCATCATCTTCCCTTTCTCGAGTGTGTTCAAAACTCCTGACCTTCTTGCTTCTGTTCCTGTATTCCCACAATCTCCAGTTCCCCATCTCTCACCTGTGTGATGATCCTTTTTATGACTCCTCTGTTTCCGCTTGTTCAGGTGGCAGTGTTTTGGGGAGTTCACGTAACCTTTTTGAATACGCTCTTTCTGAGCCTTAGTATCCATTCTGGGGCATCACTGATCATCTTTGTGGTAAGGACTGCAAGGATTTGTTTCTAACTGCAGAATTTCTCCTTGGAATTTGGGTGCATTGTTCTTGCACACTCAGCATCTCTACCTGGATATGCCACAGACTTCTCACATCTTATGGTCAGAACTGAGCTGACATAGTCCCTACACTAAGCCTGTTTCTCTCCCTGAATGATCCCATCATCTTCCCGGTTTCCAAAGCCAGTAGCCTGGGCACAATCCTTGCCCTCTTTCTCTCCCATATTCATTAGAGCCAACCCAGCTCCTCTGTCTTGCCTGTGCTCACATCCTCTTCTGTTCTCTGAAGACTGTGAGAGCAAAGACACATCTGAGTCACCTGCGCACGTCCTAGGCTCTCAATAAATGCTGAATTAATGAGCAGTAAATTCTTTGAGGCAAGTGCTTTCATTGTGTTACACATGAAGGAGGCTCAGGAAAGCTAAACAATTTAACAGGCATTCAGTGAGCAAAGGGAGCCAAAGTCTGAACCTAGATCTGTCTAAATCCAGAATCTGAGCATTTACATGTTTGTGCTATGTCAGATTTGGGGAGGTGGCATTTTTCTGTGCCAACATCCTGCCCACATTTATTGAAAGATGAAAGCTAAGCATAGAAGATATTTGCATTGTGAACTGAACTTGGAAACAAACTTTCACTTTGTCTCTTAGGCTTTGAAATTCCATTTGGTCTCTGTGATGATGTCTGACAGAGAGGGTCCAAGGCCCTCCATATCACTGGGAAAGTTCTCTTGATCATCTCTGCCTGATGCTGGCTCAGACTGCCCCTGAGCACCCTCTCCCCCAGTCTCTCCTTTCTCTCTAGGTGGCTGTGTGCCATCTTGCAGTCACGATCAAGGTCCTATTTGCCAAGTGTGCTCCATCTCTAACAGAAGGCAGCAGAGCCTAGAGCTTCCCCTTACACACACACAGACACACACAGACACAGACACAGACACAGACACAGACACACACACACACACACACACTTGCTATTTTGTTGGAGTCAGGGCTTCTGTGCCCCAGGCTTTTCTACAAAGTGAGGAGCTGGCTGCAGCTTTAGTGAGGTCAGCCAGGTTGTGAGCACCTCTGACATGCTCTGTCCACATGTCTGGCTCAGAGTGCGCCTCGTTGCAAGAAAAACAGGAGATTTATTGAGCATGTAGATGGCAACTGAGAGGATGAGGATGTAGGAGGTCACCGGAGGGTGGGAGGGCGTGAAGAGTGAGAGAAAGAGGAAAAAGTTCTACTCCTAGGAAACTTTGATCTTTGGAGAAAGAGAAGAAAGAAAGGCTTATGTCGGGGGAGGGGGGAAGAAAAGTCAGAGGATGATGGATAAGACAATATGATATCATGTAATTTATGAGTTAAAGCTGAGCACCGAGGAATTGATGCTTTTGAACTGTGGTGTTGGAGAAGACTCTTGAGCGTCCCTTGGACTGCATGGAAATTCAATCAGTCATCCTAAAGGAAATCAGTCCTGAACATTCATTGGAAAGATTGATGCTGAAGCCGAAACTTCACTTTGGCCACTTGATGTGAAGAACTGACTCATTGGAAAAGACCTTGATGCTGGGAAAGATTGAAGGTTGGAGGAAAAGGGGACAACAGAGGATGAGCTGGTTGGATGATATCACTGACTCAAGGGATTTGGGTTTGGGTGAACTCCAAGAGGTGGTCATGGACAGGGAGGCCTGGTGTGCTGCGGTTCATGGGGTCGCAAAGAGTCAGACACGACTGAGCAACTGAACTGAACTGAACTGAACAACAATAATAATGAGAAGGAGGAGAAAGGGAATCATTAATTAAATGCTTATTCTGCACTAGGCTGTGTATCAAGCAGTAGTTCCTATACAGTTATACATTAATTCTTAAAAAGACATCATGAAATAAATTCTTCTTACAAATGAAAAAAAATGTTCATTGGATTTGGCCAAATCCAAATCTTTCCCAGTGATTTAAATCACTGTTAACCTTAGTAACATTAATTAAATGCTTATTCTGCACTAGGCTGTGTATCAAGCAGTAGTTCCTATACAGTTATACATTAATTCTTAAAAAGACATCATGAAATAAATTCTTCTTACAAATGAAAAAAAATGTTCATTGGATTTGGCCAAATCCAAATCTTTCCCAGTGATTTAAATCACTGTTAACCTTAGTAAAATGAAGTTTACTGAAGGAAAGTGACTAGAAGTGAGATTCAAATGGGTAGAGTAGTTATTCAGTTCAGTTCAGTTCAGTCGCTCAGTCGTGTCTGACTCTTTGCGAACCCATGAAACACAGCACGCCAGGCCTCCCTGTCCATCACCAACTGCCGGAGTCTACCCAAACCCATGTCCATCGAATCAGTGATGCCATCCAACCATCTCATCCTTTGTCATTCCCTTCTCCTCCTGCCCTCAATCTTTCCCAGCATCAGGGTCTTTTCAAATGAGTCAGCTCTTCGCATCAGGTGGCCAAAGTATTGGAGTTTCAGCTTCAACATCAGTCCTTTCAATGAATATTCAGGACTGATTTCCTTTAGGATGTACTAGTTGGATCTGCTTGCAGTCCAAGGGACTCTCAAGAGTCTTCTCCAACACCACAGTTCAAAAGTATCAATTCTTCAGTGCTCAGCTTTCTTTATAGTCCAACTCTCACATCCATACATGACTACTGGAAAAACCATAGCCTTGACTAGATGGACCTTTGTCGGCAAAGTAATGTCTCTGCCTTTTAATATGCTGTCTAGGTTGGTCATAACTTTCCTTCCAAGGAACAAGCATCTTTTAATTTTATGGCTGTAGTCACCATCTACAGTGATTTTGGAGCCCCCCAAGAATAAAGTCAGCCACTGTTTCTACTGTTTCCAAATCTATTTGCCATGAAGTTATGGGACTGGATGTCATGATATTAGTTTTCTGAATGTTGAACTTTAAGGCAATGTTTTCACTCTCCTCTTTCACTTTCATCAAGAGACTTTTTAGTTCCTCTTCACTTTCTGCCATAAGGGTGGTGTCATCTGCATAAGGGAGGTTATTGATATTTCTCCCAACAATCTTGATTCCAACTTGTGCTTCATCCAGCCCAGTGTTTCTCATGATGTATTCTGCATATAAGTTAAATAAGCAGGGTGACAGGAGGCAGGAATGGAGAGAGAACGGATTGTTTTTTCAAGAAATTTGTTTGGAAGGTGAAGAAGCAAGGCTGCATGGTGAATAGAGGGGGGGAAAGAGTATCAAGAGAGGTTATGTTTTAGTACGGAAGAGGCTTGAACATGAGAATCTGAGAAGAGAGAGATGTAAAGATGATTGAAGACACAGATGGGAGCAATGGGAAATTAACAAACCAACATGGTGGAAAGACACAAGTCAAAGGCTGAGAGGGGAATGTCCTTACATAGTAGAACAGGGGTTCCATTCTCAGAGACAAGAGAAGAGGACTTGGAGAGAGGATGGGTATAGACAAATCTGTGACTGGCAGATGGGAAGGTTGTGACTTATGCTGACAGTTTTCTTAAAGAAGAAATGGAATGAAGAATAGAAATACAGCTGGATTTTTTTTTTTTCTTGAGAGTGAAAGGCTGGAGTAGTATAAGGAGCTTGAAGACAGAGATAGTCATTGAAGTACTCCCTGAAGGGTGGGAGAGGAAGTCATCCCCAAAGTTAAACGATTGCCAGGTGATTCTTACAACCCCACAGAAAGTGCTATGGCTCCAGTCTCCTTGCTTTTACTTTTTATTATGTCAGCCAGCAGATGCTAGAGCAGAGAGGCAGGTTAGTGCATTGATCCCAAGTCAGGATACATCTAAATGCCCTAAGTGGGTGGATTCCAACATACCGTGAACACTAAATGAGGTCACCGAGCACAGCACTGACACAGACGGTGTGCCCAGTGAACACTGCCTGCTCCTGTTTATAGATTTTCTCAGCAGTAAACTGAGGACAGTAAACCTAGACAGCATATTGGAAAGCAGAGACATCACGTTGCCAACAAAGGTCCGTCTAGTCAAGGCTATGGTTTTTCCAGTGGTCAGGTATGGACGTGAGAGTTGAGTCCAACTCTTTATAGTCTAAAGAAAGTTGGGTGCTGAAGAATTGACGCTTTTGGACTGTGGTGTTGGAGAAGACTCTTGATAGTCCCTTGGACTGCAAGGAGATGCAACAAGTCCATCCTAAAGGAGATCAGTCCTGAGTGTTCATTGGAAGGACTGATGTTGAAGCTGAAACTCCAATACTGATGTGAAGAACTGACTCGTTTGAAAAGACCCTGATGCTGGGAAAGATTGAAGGCGGGAGGAGAAGGGGATGACAGAGGAATAGATGGTTGGATGGCATCACCGACTTGATGGACATGAGTTTGGTTAGACTCCAGGAGTTGGTGATGGACAGGGAGTCCTGGTGTGCTGCTGTCCATGGGGAAAGGGTTGCACACTACTGAGCAACTGAACTGAACTGAAACTGAGGACATTATATTAGAGTCTAGCTCTGACATTTAGGTTCATGTGGCCATTTCAGAGAAGTCTAAATTCAATGATTCTCAAGGTGTAGCCCGCTTCTAACAGAACACTCTGAAGAGCTTCTTGGAAAGTCAGATTCCAGGGCCATTGCCTAGAGAGTGGGAAGGACAGAGTCTCTGCATTTTAGTAAGCTCCACAGGAACACCCTGTACTTGACCTGTATCCTGTACTTCCATGGGTCTCTCCCCATCTGACTTATGCAGAAGCATGATCTGACGCCAGACTATGGCATGAGTTGTGAACTTACAACAAGAGACACCAAGACCATTAAATGGTGGATAATTGAGGCTCTTGGGTGGCATTTAACAGAAACTCTTTTCCCAGAACTTTCCCGGTAAAACTAGGGGTAGGCTGCTAGTTTTCAGCCCACTGTATCCTGGCTTTAACCCCATCTGCCTTCATTGTGACATCTGTCAATATACCCTTTAGCCCAACTGTTGTTTAGGGTTTAGTTACAGAAAACAGGTCTTATCCTTGTTTCTCTTCTTCAAAATGTCTGGCTATTGGGAACATAACTTAGGAAAAGATAACAAATGCTTCATTATGATTATCATTCATTACATCTGCATGGCTCTTTAAAGTTTATAGAGTAATTCTATAGGCATTCTCCTTTTATCCCATACAGCTGAGATTTATAGAAAGATGATAACTTCTATTGAGAATTATATTGACTAAGGTTCAGAGTGATTAGGCAGCATGCACACTGTCATAAAATCGGGTGATGACAGAGCTAGAGGCCACCCTATGTGTCACAGTCCTTTCAGTTGCTCTAACCAGACACCACAGACTCATTTACAACAGGAATTTAATTCTCATGGCCTGGAGGTCAGAAGTCTGAGATCAGAGGGTCATCTGAGGGTCCTCTTCTGGATTTCAGACTTTTGGTTGCATCCTAACAGAGTGGAAGGTGCTAGGGAGCTCTGTGGGGTCTCTTAGAAGGGCATTAATCCCATTCATAAGGACTCCACCTTCATAACCTAATCACCTTCCCAGGTCTTATCTACTAATATCACTTTTCTGGGTAGAATTTCAACATAAAAATTTCTGGGAACACAAATATTTATACTAAGGCCCCACGATCTTCTATATTCAAGCCTAGAGTGCTTTTAAGTAATTAAAATCAGAACAAGAGCTTTTGACTCTTCTTTTTCTGCAACCAGACTGTATAAGCACCTACATTTTCTTATGCCACATCCTTAACTCCAGCCTCTTTGTCAAACCCTCACTAAGATGCTTGTCAGCCTCGAGCCTGGGATCATTTCAACGAAGCTGAGTTCTAGTCTAGATAGAGTTTCTGGTGAACATTTCAGTGCATCAGATAAAATCGCTCTCCAGCATTAGGAACCAGGGTCTTTACTGGGTCCTCACGTCCTCCTCGACCTTCCCAGGTGATACTAGTGGTAAAAAACCTGCCTGCCAATGCAGGAGATGTAAGAGACGTGAATTCAATCCCTGGGTCAGGAAGATCCCCTGGAGGAAGAAATGGCAACTGGCTTCAATATTCTCTCCTGGAAAATTCCATGGACAGAAGAGCCTGGCAGGCTACTGTTAGGGAGTTGCAAAGGATCAGACACTATTGAAGCAACTTAGCACGCATGCACACACAGCCTCATCTTCTGTCTTCTGGAACACTGAGGCTGCTCCTGGTATATGTTTCCAGCTACTGCAGAGATCAATGAGAACACCAGGGGTCAAAGTACCAAGGCAGAAACCCCCAGTGGAGGCAGAGGGAAGCCCCACGGAGGCATGTGTCCTGATGTTGTGTACTTTTTCATCCCAGCAGTTGACTAAAATGTATTGGGTATTTAAATGGTTGCTAACTTCATGACTAAAGTGTCAAACCTAGTTTTTTAAAACTTTAGAAAATGTATTTGAAAAGCTCTTTAAATGGAAACTTTTTTTTTCTGCCAAGTTCCACCATAGCACACATTTTTACAGCTCTTATAATTCCTTGAAAAAACTCAGCATATAATAGAAGGTGCTGACAGATGCTGGACCATGGCAGACGGTCTAACAGCTCAGCTGTATTTATTTTTCATTACACTTGACTCTAATTGGTACCGGTTTAACTGTGGCTCATACCAGCAAGAACCTTTTAACTCAACATCAGCCCAGAGAAACTTTTTTCTCCCCATATCTTGGCTCTTAGTATTAGAGACTGCCTATATTTCTCCTCCTTCAAACTATCTTTCTGTTTACAGAGAGGCAGTTAGATTCATTTTTTAGGAACATGGAATTTGAAATAAAAAGACCTAAATTTTAATCTGGGCTCCTCTGTCAAGTTGACTTTTAGAGTCATTTAATCTCTGTGAACCTACTTCCCCATCTATAAATGGGGCATGTAATTTTTATCCTGCAGAGTAGTGATATGTATCTTGTAGAATGTCAATATCAGGTAGGTAATGCATCTAGCAGAGTCCTTGGAACATATTAAGAATTTGACACGTGCATGCTAAGTCTCTTCTGTCATGTCTGACACTTAGCCTATGGACTGTAGCCCGCCAGGCTCCTCTGTCCATGGGATTCTCCAGGCAAGAATACTGGAGTAGGTTGCCATGCCCTCCTCTGGGGGATCTTCAGACCCATGTATCGAACCCGCATCTTTTCTATCTCTTGCACTGGCATTTGAGTCCTTTACCACTAGTGCCATGGTGTTTGATATTATTTTCCACATATTCTGTATTTATCAGTATTATAACTAATGATGACAATGCTCTATGCAGAAAAATAACCTCCTATCCAATTAGTCTGTGTGGGATTTTCTACTTCTTTGATTAGTTGCAAGACGACTAACCCATATAAGAAAAAAGCCTTTGACAATTCCACAGAGACCAGGCCCTTTTTCATTAAAAAGCCAGAAATCTGGGGGAAAGACATGGCCACGAGATCCAAGGCTGCCTGAATCTTCCCAGTTGCTCTGGGATGCTCCTGGGTGTGGGGATTCTTCAAATGACTTTCAAGTGGGCTCCTTAGAGATGCTGACAGGTCCAATCAAACTCTCTTCTACTGGGCCCTGAGATGAAAGGGAGTGGCAGAGGTGTCTGAGAAATAAAAAAGGTGACTGCACAGTCCTGAGGAAAGTACCTCAGGACAGAGAAACGGACAACTCTAGCTCTTGAATTCTCTGCAGTGTACATCCTCAAAGGAGGCAACGTTAATAAGAAGAGTGTCTGCTCATCTAGATAAAGCCATTCTGGAATTCTGGCTGGAAGCCCTTCAACGGTAGCAAAGACTCTGTTGAGGGAACTCAATGTGGACTTACTCTGTAAACCCACCTGGAATTAATGCGAGATGGAAGGAAAGAAGGTTCTCATTGATTAACTGCTATGGAAAATGGGCTTTACCTAGGTGACAGAAACTCATGGTGACCCTTCAAAGCCAGGATGGTTATTGTTCTTTTGCAACTAAGGATGTGAGACTTGCAGAAGCAAAGTGACTTGCTAAGGCTACCCTGAGCTGAAGAGACCAGTATTTGAGCCTGGGTTCTTAGGAAATCTTGACCACAGACTAAACTACAGGGGGGTAACCAAAATAATCAAAGAACTCATGCTAAATCTTATTTCATGGCCCCAAACATTTTAATAAAAAAAAGACAAATTTTAAAATAAAAAACAAAACTGCACAGAGTCCTTTGACCTTATCAAGCTACTTTTTACTTTCCATGCTCTCTTCATCCTGGGAAGAGGCAGAACCGTAACCGAGCAGGTTAAGATTTTAGAGAAGATGTATGAGACACCTGCTGTATGCAGTAGCTCCTAAATGTTTAGCACATGATAGTTTGAACCACTTATAAGCTGTCATGTAATGGTTGAGATGATATTGGGCTTCCTTTTGTGGTTGTTGTTCTGTTGCTCAGTTGTGTCTGACTCTTTGCAACCCCATAAACTGCAGCCCTCCAGGCTTCCCTGTCCTTCGCCATCTCCCAAAGTTTGCTCAAACTCATGTCCACTGAGTTGGTGATGCCATCCAACCATCTCCTCCTCTATCGTCCCCTTCTCCTCCTGCCCTCAGTCTTTCTCATTATCAAGATCTTTTCCAATGATTTCACTCTTCTCATCTTGTGGCCAGAGTATTGGAGCCTCAGCTTCAGCATCAATCTTTCTAATGAATATTTGAAATGAATGAGAGATTTCCTTCCAATGAAGGACTTTCAGGAAATCAATCCTGGGCTTTCTTAACAGGGCAGATGAGCTGCTGGTCATGCAGCATATAGATACACAGAGAGTGTTAACGAAGAGGAGGGCCAGTGTGGGCCGTCACCATGAGAATGAAAGTCCTAGGGCCAGGGGTGGGGGCCATCCCATCCAACTGGCAGCATCACTCGAGTCTGAGAGTCCCTAGATTTGGTTACAGAAAGGAGAGACAAATAGAAGTGTGTTCTCAAGTTGCCTCCTCAAGCTAAGCCCTATTCAATGGATGAACTTTTATTATACTTGTCATGGATTTCTGCTAATTAGTATTATGCATATCCATTATTTAAAAACCTTAAAGCTTATAAAAGTATCTCTTTAACAATTTAACAACTCATAGCAACACCATCCAGAGAATAGTAGTTATTGTTTTACCTTAGTTCCTTCAGTCTTTTTATATGACTATTTTACTTATTTGATATTTCAGTTCAGTTCAGTTGCTCAGTTGTGTCCGACCCTTTGCGACCCCATGAATCGCAGCACGCCAGGCCTCCCTGTCCATCACCAACTTCCGGAGTTCACTCAGACTCACGTCCATCGAGTCCGTGATGCCATCCAGCCATCTCATCCTCTGTCGTCCCCTTCTCCTGCCCCCAATCTCTCCCAGCATCAGAGTCCTTTCTAATGAGTCAACCCTTCGCATGAGGTGGCCAAAGTACTGGAGTTTCAGTTTTAGCACCATTCCTTCCAAAGAAATCCCAGGTCTGATCTCTTTCAGAATGGACTGGTTGGATCTCCTTGCAGTCCAAGGGACTCTCAAGAGTCTTCTCCAACATCACAGTTCAAAAGCATCAATTCTTTGGCGCTCAGCCTTTTTCACAGTCCAACTCTCACATCCATATATGACCACTAGAAAAACCATAGCCTTGACGAGATGGACCTTAGTCAGCAAAGTAATGTCTCTGCTTTTGAATATACTATCTAGGTTGGTCATAACTTTTCTTCCAAGGAGTAAGTGTCTTTTAATTTCATGGCTGCAGTCACCATCTGCAGTGATTTTGGAGCCAAAAAAAATAAAGTCTGAAACTGTTTCCACTGTTTCCCCATCTATGTCCCATGAAGTGATGGGACCGGATGTCATGATCTTCGTTTTCTGAATGTTGAGCTTTAGGCCAACTTTTTCACTCTCCACTTTCACTTTCAAAAAATCTTATTTTTTCAGTTAACATTATGATGTTAGAATTCTCAAAAGCTATTAAACTTATCTCAAAAACTTAACTTTGAAAGGCTGCATAAAATCCATACTATGAAAGTAATATAATTTAGTTAGCATGTTAACTATGTTGACTATTAAGCCTGTTTCAAAATGTTTACTATTAAAATTAATGCTGGCTTCCAGTCAAGATGGGGCTTTGACTTCCCAAATAAGCCACCTCATCCCATTCTTGCACTCTAGACACTTATCACAGTAGATCAATGATTTTAAACATATAAAAAAGCAGTCAACTCCATGAGCCATAAATGGTGGAGACACATCACTGGAGAGCTGAACTGTAATCTGATTGAGCTCCAGAACCAGAAACTTGCAGGAGCAGCCAAGAACTACTGGCTTTC
This sequence comes from Oreotragus oreotragus, assembly GCA_006410675.1. Lineage (NCBI taxonomy): Eukaryota > Metazoa > Chordata > Mammalia > Artiodactyla > Bovidae > Oreotragus > Oreotragus oreotragus. The sequence goes on from SJYX01012166.1 coordinate 75,347, forward strand.
AGGATAAATGTGGAAGTCCAGGACAAGCATGATTACCATGTGCGGTGGGTTGAGTAGTGCACTGTCCAACTCCTAAAGACGCCATTCACAGCATAGTATAAATGAGTGGTTCCCATCTCCATTACCCAATCTCTGATGTTGTGCTGTGTGAAAGACAGAGATGGAATCCCCTGCCTGGGAATAGGGAGTGCAAAGAGCTACAAACCCCATCTCATACTATGGCTAGTAATAAATTGTTACCAGGTAATTTAGATGGAGCAGAGCGATCTGCTTGGTCAGGACATGGATCTAACCACCCATTGTTTCTGAAAAGTGCTTTGTATATGTTGGCTATTCTTTCAAGTATGCAGTTACTGTTCTAAGTCTGTTGAATCTTTTAGTAACAGTTTTGCTTGAAACTATAAAACAAAGTAGGATCCAGATTATAAATGAGTGGGAGTAGCTGATTCTTAACAAAAGGTGATTGCCAAATTTTCAGTAGGGTGTTGCAAGATGGCTTATAGCAGCAGTAGCAGCTGGGTAGGTAAGAGGTCTACTGTGGGTCACCATGTGGCCCTGGGTGACACCCTTGCTCTTATGGGTCTTCGGCTCAGCACAATAAGTGGGCTGTTAGTGGACTCCCAGATAACTCCTTCCTTTCTGACATTTTATAACTTAATCTTCTTCTGAAATAGGCAAGATTGGAGGAGTGAAAGTCAACATGATATACTCAGAAGCTGCAGTGTTCTCCCTGTCCTGCGAGTGATGACAAAGGTTTGATTTCTTTGCGTGGTCAGAGTGGTAAGGCCTTTTCTCATTGGTCTGGGTCCCTGGGAGAGCTGAACTTTCTTCATGACAAAACAAATGTCCCCACAGGGAAAAGTATTTTGGGGAAATTAGTAGAGGTGAAAAGTAGGTTAGGAGCAGGCAAAGGGAAGAAAATAACTGTTACCGAGGAATTGCCTGATGTGTGCTGATCACAATGCTAGATATTTAGTAGATATTTCTAGTTCTGATAATAGTCATACGAGGTGAGATTTATTTTCCCTAGTTTGCAGTTGTAGCACTTAAAGCTCAGAGAAGGAAAGAAAGTTTGCAAGTATGCTGTGCTCAGTCGTGTCTGACTCTTTGTAATCCCATGGACTGTAGCCTGTCAGGCTTCTCTGTCCATGGGGTTTTCCAGGCAAGAATACCAGAATGAGTTGCCATTTCCTCCTCCAGGGGAACTTCCCTACCCAGGGATCAAGCCCCTGTCTCCTTCATTGGCAGGCGGATTCTTTACCACTGTGCTACCCGGGAAGCCCCTTGCAAGTATATTCAACAAGTAAAACAGAAGAACTAGAATAAGAGTGCAGTCTTTCTGGATTCTGTTCTTTTATTCCAGCATGTTGCCACAGGCTCCTCCTTACTCCCTCTCTCGATCAATAAGAGTAAGACTTGGTGGTATGTGACCCAACCCCCACCCCACCCCACCCCTCGCCAGTTGGTACATGGCAGAATGAGTCTGTGGCCCAAAGCCCATTATCTGAATGCCAAAAACCATGCTTACATATTTCATGTTCACTCTGTGTTCCAAAATCTGTCTTCTATCTAGAAGAAAAGCCTACATTAAATTATATAATTATTCTTACATTGATCTTACTCCCACTCCAATTCTTAAAGTTGTGAATTAATTTAATTTGGGTGATTTAGGGAAACAATATAGTATAAGAGAAAGAACACAGAATTTGGCTTCATATTCTGGCCTCCACCACTTCCAAACTGATTCAGATTAAGTAAATCACACCATCTTCCTGAACCTTAGTTTCCTCATACGTGATGTTTGGATAATGATGTATAAATCAGAGAACGTTGCCAAGATTAAACCATAAAATGTAAGTAAGTTCCCCACTACAATGCTTGATTGATTCTTAATAGTTGTAAATACCCCTTTTGCATCAGCTACTAGCATTTCATCATTGTGACTCTAAATTTTATATAGAAGATAAGGTCATAAAGGAGATAAACTGAAAGCACAGAAACAGATCCACTTACATATAGATTGCTCACATATGATGAAACAATCAGAGTGGAAAGGAGGGAAAGATCAGAGTGGAAAGGAGGGAAAATGGGTCTGAAATTTTATTTTTTACACATAAAAATTAAATGGATTGCTACTTCACAAGATACAAAAATATCAACTGCTTTTGGACCCAAATGTCGATAACAAAATTGTACAATTTTTGGAAGAAACTATAAGAGAAAACACATTTAACCTTTGCACAGATAAAAATTTCTTCAACAAGATAATACAATGTTAACTATAAAATAAGATGGATCAATTTGACTATACTAAAATATAAAAATTATGTTTACAAAAATCTTGTATTTTTCAGAAGTCACCCCATTTTGGGGATAGGAAGGTTTTCTATGATTTACCCCCTACTTCCCTGACCAACCAAAGAACAGCAATTTAGACAACCACTTATGGACCATAGTGCCTTTGTGGAAGTCCAGGAGTCCAGTGGAGAAGTTCCAGCATATCACTGGAGAAATAATAAATAAAACAAAATTCTGAGATGTAACACATTGAAGTGGGTAAGAAAGTTTCCCTTCACCAGAATCAATCAACGCCCCCCACCTCCACAAGGTAGCCTACCTCAGTGCCAAAAGAGGTTTTCCTGTCTCATGATTTCTTCCACAGAGGAAAGCGAGAGTATGAGTGATTGTCCAGCTTCCCCAGCTATGTGGGATGTCACCAAAGTGACCACTTCTTTCTAACCCCACTCAGAATGCTGAGGTGAGCTGCGTGACTAGGGGCAGGAAAGTGTCTGGGAGAATAGTAACCAGAACTCTCAGGGGACATCAGTGGGATGAAGACCCAACTAACTGCTTCACAGAGTCCACCAGAACGCCCACCCATGAGCTGCTGCAGTTGCCTCATCTCTGGATTCTCCCAGTTGACTAATATGGGGAATTAACATTGTTAAAAATGTCCATATCACCAACACCATATTTAAATTCAATGCAGTTTCTGTCAGAAGTCTGATGGCATTTTCCCAGAAACAGGAAAAAACGGTCCTAAGATTTGAACAGCGCCACAAAATACCTTGAAGAGCCAAGGCAATAATAATAAAGAACAAAGCTGTAGGCTATACACTTCTTGCTTTCAAACTATATTACAAAGCTATAGTAATAAAAGTAATATACACTGGCACAAAAATAAACACAGTCACCAATGGAACAGAATTGAGAACCTAGATATAAACTTATGCATACAGAGTCAATTAATATTTGACAAGGGGTCCAAGAATACTCAGTGAGAAAAAGATAACCCTTTTAATAAATAGTATTGGGAAATCTGGATATCCACACACAAAAGAATGAAACTGGATTCCTATTTCACTCCATTTACAAAAATCAACTCAAAGGGTTGAAGGCTTAAATGTGATGTCTGAAACCATAAAACTCCAAAAAGAAAATATAGGGAAACACTCCTTACATTAGTCTTGGCAAAGATTTTTTTTATTATGATACCAAATGAAAAATAGACAAGCAAAACCACATCAAACTAAAGAGCTTCTGCATAGCAAAAGAAACAAACGAAATGAAGATGCAGTCTAAGAAAACATGTACGAATCATATATATGATATATAAGGGATTCATGCAACTCAATA
>SJYX01012166.1:91148-101837 GCA_006410675.1 Oreotragus oreotragus
TCTTTACAGCATCAGATCTTGCTTCTATTAGCAGTCACATGCACAACTGAGTACTGGTTTTGCTTTGGCTCCATCCTTTCATTCTTTCTGGAGTTATTTCTCCACTGATCTCCAGTAGCATATTGGGTACCTACTGACCTGGGGAGTTCCTCTTTTGGTATCCTATTATTTTGCCTTTTCATACTGCTCATGGGGTTCTCAAGGCAAGAATACTGAAGTGGCTTGCCATTCCCTTCTCCAGTGGACCACATTCTGTCAGACCTCTCCACCATGACCTGCCCATCTTGGGTTGCCCTGCTGGCATGGCTTGTTTTCATTGAGTTAGACAAGGCTGTGGTCCTAGTGTGATTAGATTGACTAGTTTTCTGTGAGTATGGTTTCAGTGTGTCTGCCCTTTGATGCCCTCTTGCAACTCTTACCATCTTACTTGGGTTTCTCTTACCTTGGGCGTGGGGTATCTCTTCATGGCTACTCCAGCAAAGCACAGCCACTGCTCCTTACCTTGGATGAAGGGTATCTCCTCACCGCCACCCTTCCTGACCATCAATGTGGGATAGCTCCTCTAGGCCCTCCCACGCCAGCACAGCCACCGCTCTTTGGACGTGGTAATCTGCATAGAATTTAAATAAACAGGGTGACATAAATGGATGGAATTCATCAAGGAAAAGACAAAATTAGATTTTATTACTCAATATATATGCTATTTACAAAAGACACAATACAAGGTTGAAAGTAAAATGATGGGGAGAATATGACAAATATTAAGTAAGAGAAATCCTTGTTAGCTCCATTAATAAGGCAAAATAGAGAGGTTCACATGATAAAATGTAAGTTTAGAAATCATAGCAACTTCAGTTGTTTTTAAACTTTAAGCCACAACATATGTGGAGCAAAATATATCAAGATAAGTAGAAAAATCCTGTATCCTATTTGAAGATATCAGCACATCCCTTCTGATTATTGATATTACAAGTATAAAATAACTAGAAGGGTTATAAAAGATATGAAAAACTTAGTTAATAATCCTGACCAGTGAACAAGTACAGAATTCCTCCAATAATTAGAGAAGAGACTTTTTTTTAAACTATGCATAGGTCATTTAGAAAAAATTGACTGGGTATTAAGGCTTCCTTTGTGGCTCAGCTGGTAAAGAATCTGCCTGCAATGTGGAGACCTAGGTTCAATCTCTGGGTTGGGAAGATCCCCTGGAGAAGGGAAAGGCTACCCACACTTCTGTATTCTAGCCTAGAGAATTCCATGGACTGTATAGTCTGTGAGGTCACAAAGAATCAGACATGACTGAGCGACTTTCAATTCCACTTAAGGAAAAAGGAAGCCTTGAAAAATTAAATTTCAAAAAAAAATTTACAGGCTATAACCTTTGATCACAAAATAATTTTATTCTAAGTTTTTAAATGTTTCAACATTTCATTTGGAAACTTTAATATGGATGCTAAAAAGCTTACATGTTAAAGAAGAAGTTATCATTAATATTTTCAATATTTAGAACTCAATAAGGAAAACAAAGTATGTCAATACTTGTGTGATATGTAGTAACATATTTTCTAATACAAGCCATTAATTACATATATATAAAAAGAAACCTCAAAATTAAAAAGTGTCTATCTTAAGAAATGAGAAAAACAAAATAAAACCATAGAAAGCAGGAAGAGATAGTAAAATTAAAAGCAGAAATCAACAAAATAAAATACAAAGATATAGCAGAAAAGATTAATAAAGTCAAAAGTTGGGAGAAAAACAAAAAATCAAACTTCTGACAAGACTGAACAAGAGAAGGTAAAAGTTAAATAATAAATGAATGAAAAGTGTGAGAAAATTTGGGCCATAAACACAGATAAAGAAAAATTTAGAAAAGATAGGAAAATAATATAACAATATTTGTTGATAACTTTGAAAACTTAGGTGAAGTGAATAAATACTGTACTTAGAAAAATATTAGAACTAAATTAAAAAATTTGAATAGTCTTATCAATTGATACAGCAATTAAAACTGACCCAGAAAGAAAACATCAGGCCAGATGGTTTTCTCAGTTCAGTTTAGTTCGGTTGTTCAGCCGTGTCTGACTCTTTGCAATGCCATGTGCTGCAGCTCTCCAGGCTTCCCTGTCCATCACCAGCTCCCAGAGCTTGCTCAGACTCATGTCCACTGAGTTGGTGATGCCATCCAACCATCTCATCATCCGTCATTCCTGNGTGCTGCAGCTCTCCAGGCTTCCCTGTCCATCACCAGCTCCCAGAGCTTGCTCAGACTCATGTCCACTGAGTTGGTGATGCCATCCAACCATCTCATCATCCGTCATTCCTGTCTCCTCCTGCCCTCAATCTTTCCCAGCATCAGGGGCTTTTCCAAGGAGTCAGTTCTTCGCATCTGGAGGCCAAAGTACTGGAGCTTCAGCTTCAGCATCAGTCCTTCCAATGAATATTCAGGACTGATTTCCTTTAGATTGACTGGTTCGATCTCTTTGCAGCCCAAGGGAATCTCAAGAGTCTTCTCCAATGCCACAGTTCAAAAGCATCAATTCTTCGGTGCTCAGCTTTCTTTGTGGTCCAACTCTCACATCTATACATGACTACTAGAAAAACCATAGCTTTGATTAGTCAGACGTTTGTTGGCAAAGTAATGTCTCTGCTTTTTAACATGCTGTCTAGTTTGGTCATAGCTTTTCTTCCATGGAGCAAGAGTCTTTTAATTTTATGGCTACAGTCACCATCTACAGGGATTTTGGAGCCCAAGAAAATAAAGTCTGTCACTGTTTCCATTGTTTCCCCATCTATTTACCATGAAGTGATGGGACCAGAGGCCATGATCTTAGGCTGCTGCTGCTAAGTCGCTTCAGTCGTGTCCGACTCTATGCGACTCCATAGATGGCAGCCCACCAGGCTCCCTCGTCACCGGGATTCTCCAGGCAAGAACGCTGGAGTGGGATGCCATTTCCTTCTCCAATGCTAGGCAAGTACTATCTAACTTTCGAGGAATATGTTATTTTCTTTTTAGATAGCAGAAAAGGAGAGAATATGCCTCAAATAACCCTATTTATTCTATAAAGCCAATATAACCCTAATGCCAACATTAGCATAAGGCAGGATTACTAGACCATGTCATTCATTAGCATACAATCAAAATTACTAAACAAAGTATTAGCAAATATAATTATTATATGCACCCAAGTTGAGTTTTTCCCAAGCATACAAGGATGGTTTAATATTAGAACATTTCAGAATATAATTCATCCCATTCACTGATTAAAACTGAACAAAAGAAGTAAGCTATATATAACCATTTTGATAGATGCAGAAAAACATTTGATAACATTCAGTACCCATTCGTGATAAGACTTTTACTAAATTAGGAAATAGAAGTAAATTTCCTTTGCTCAGTAAATTAAGTCTATTAAGAATTTAATACAGGCACCTTTCTATAGGAATAGGAAACTGTTAGAAGCATTCTCTTTAAAGTTAAGAATGAGAGAAAAATTTATTCTCTCCTCACATCTAGGCAACCTTGAACTGATGAATGCAGCCAGTGCAATGAGATCAGAAGAAAAAACAATGAATAGATTTAGGGAAATTTCAGAGAAGGCAATGGCACCCCACTCCAGTACTCTTGCCTGGAAAATCCAATGGACGGAGTAGCCTGGTGGGCTGCAGTCCATGGGGTTGCTAACAGTCGAACAGACTGAGCGACTTCCCTTTCAGTTTTCACTTTCATGCATTGGAGAAGGTAATGGCAACCCACTCCAGTGTTCTTGCCTGGAGAATCCCAGGGACAGAGGAGTCTGGTGGGCTGCCGTTTATGGGGTCACACAGAGTCGGACACGACTGAAGTAACTTAGCAGCAACAGCAGCAGCAGGAAAATTTAGAAATGTTTGAATTAAACTGTCATATATCAATAAATGATTAAAAGCAGTAAGAGAGTTTGGCAAGGCGACTGCACACAAGATCTATACAAAAATTTAAACTTCTATTGTAGATATAAGCTGAAACATACTGAAAACAAAGAGAAGACACTATGTAAGCTGAAACTGTCAAAAGAAGTTCAAGCCACCTATAAAGAAAATTGTAAACATTTATGAAGAGAAAATATTATAAAAGAAATGTATAAATGAATAAATAAAATCACACATAGGTAACTTTAATATTATCAATTTTCCCCAGTCAATTCATATAGTCAATCAAAATATCAACTGAGATGTTTTTAAGTGAATTATAGGAAACTGATATATATGATAGAGTTAAAGGCTGAAAGTATCCAGGATATTTCTTTAAAAACAACCAGGATAAGGAATTTATTTTACTAAATAGCAGGAACTCAACAGGGTCACTGTAAGGACAGCCCCAAGTTGATGAGCCTTGCCTTCCTTGTACACATACACAGCTGCCAATCCATCTCTTCATGCCCCATTCTTAAGTTCAAATGGACAGCCTGAGTGTCACCACCATCTTGTACATTTCACCTTTGATGAACTTTTAATATTCTCATCAGGGCTTTCCAGTGGCTCAGTGGTAAAGGATTCATCTGAAATGCAGGAGCTGCAGTAGTTGTGGGTTCGATCCTTGGGTCAGGATGATCCCCTGGAGGATGGCATGGCAACCCACTCCAGCATTCTTGCCTGGAGAGTCCCAGGGACAAAGGAGCTTGGCAAGCTACAGTCCATAAGGTCACAAAGAGTCAGACATACCTGAATGGACTTAGTACATGTGCTCGCACAACATTCTAATCAGCTTACCTCCTAGCCTAACCATACTTACATAGTAAGAAGCATTTAAACTACCAACTAGTACAGTACATACAGGTCAAGTGGAAGTGCAGCAAAGTCAGGAGGCAAGAACCATTTCTGCATTTGACATCACGTTAAGACTCTCTGCATCTTAACAATGAATGAGACTGGTGGTCTGTGGCACTGTTGTTCAGAGGTTGTGCCTTTGTGCGATCTCTAAAGGAAAAGACTGAGGGGGACCTAGGGATTTGTGTATACTTAATATTAGAAGGAATTTCATCATTTGTAAAACAACTGTTGAGACTCCCGGAAGCAGGAATAATGGAGAGAACTACCCCACAAACTGCCTCTTGCTCGTCACAGTCAGTCCCTACACACCAACTCCTTTGAGCCTGTTGACCACAGGCTCGCTAGTGCTTCTGTCTGTCTAGTGTCTGTTGTCAGCATTCCTGGGGTGATGATCAACTCCTACTGCTACTCCAGCCTCTGTGTAGCTCCCTGACAGGGGGAGACCAGAGCTGTCTGGAAGAGATTGGGAAAGCAGACAGGAGCACAGGTTAAGCTGTCACTGATCTCCTGTTCCACTCCACCCACTCTCTTTGCCCTAGAGCAGACACAGGAAGTCTCTCTTCTTCCTTCCTCCTGTGCTTTCCCCAAATAACCAACCAGACTTAAGTCACAGTCTACAAATGTCCTTATTGGAGCTCTTTCTCAGAGGAGGCTTGAGGTGGTCTCCAAGGGTAGAGAGTGTGCAATAGACCTCAGATACATTTCATGAGCTCAACAAAGCTCAAGCTTTTGGAAGATGCATTGTGACTCCAGAGGGCATTAGGGATGTAGCAGGATTTTCTTTGCGTGGCTTCTGGAAAATTGTAAGCCTAAGTATGTCAAGTCAACATAGCTCTTCAGGAAGAATATGAGTTAGAAGACAGAACACCTGCTCCCCTCATGGTACCAGGGAGTCAGTGTGTGTGGGCTCAGGTAAGTCCCACCCCATTTAGATTTCAGTTTCCTCATCTGTGGCATGGGAACATCTTGAAATCTCATCTCTTTCTAGTGTTCTGTGATTCTAAGGAGGATCCTTGAGAAGACGGAGATCTGCACAGAATGGCCACCAGGAAGGCAGGCCAGAAGGTGTCTGCCTGATGACCCTGTGGAAATTGGCAACAATGCATTTCTCCTTTTATACTTTCCAAGGATTCTAATGGACCATCAAGTATCAAATCAAGACCATTGGAACGTCCCTAAATGAGTTATCTTTAATCTTCCTCCATTCTTAGGTCTTGCTCATTTCAGTTTGGTTGAAATTGCATCCTACCCTGTGGTTTGCAGAAAAAGTCCACAGTGGTTTTGTCTCCTGGTTTCAATTTAGGGTCCACTCTCCTCTAATCACTAGATGCCAGTATGTTTTCTAATAATTCCTGTTTTGCCAAGTTTTGAGTTAATGGGCTTCCTCCGCCCCAGGTCTGAAGCCCCACCACATGAGTGGTAGCTGAGACACTTCAGCCTTCATTATGAGCTATGTTTCTAAGCCACAAATAAAACCAAAATAACAATTAGCTTCATGTAAATATTGAGCCACAGCATTTCCTTCTCATGTTCTAGAGATAGCCTGAGCCTGTCCTGGTGAAATGTCTGGGTGTGATGGATTTAATCCCTTGCGGATGGTTGAATCTTACATCCTCACCAGAGTCCTGAGGACAGTCCCCTGGGACTCTTGTGGGCTTTCAGAGGGTCAGTTTAGTGGCTGCTCTGCCCACACCATTTGTGTTGGGCAGCAGTTCTTTCTCTAGTACAGTACCACTTCCACTCACCCACCTGCCTAGTGAAGCTTGTGTGATATGGCCCCTCAGTCTCTGTCCACATCTACTTCAACAGTTTGCCATTGAGTCTTCAGGCTCAATTCCATCTTGGGGATCCAATGCCATCTGAGGGGAAGCAGAATTTGTCTGTCTGTCTCTGAAAACAAATACCCAGGCTACTTTCCAGCCATGGATGGGCCTTTGGGCTTAACTGAATACACTGAGAAATGATCATCTGGGCTATCTAAATTAATCCTCTTGTGCCTCCAGAGGCTTCTGCATAACCCCTGAGGGCTAAGGCTCCTGCCCACCCAGTCTGATCTGAACAGGGATGCAGCCACACAAAACCATGGTTCTTACTGCTGAAGGGGAGCTAAGGTCACCCATTCAGGTCCCTAGCCCAAGCCTTCAGGTTCCCTGGAGTCTAAGCAGAACAAAATGTTCCCCACTGTCACCAACATCCCTGAAATTCAACGCAGTGAAAGTGAAGTCGCTCAGTTGTGTCTGACTCTTTGCGAGCCTGTGGACTGTAGCCTGCCAGGCTCCTCTGTCCATGGGATTCTCCAGGCAAGAATACTGGAGTGGGTTGCCATTTCCTTCGCCAGGGGATCTTTCCAACCCAGGAATGGAACCTGGGTCTCCCACACTGCAGGCAGGTGCTTTATCCTCTGAGCCACCAGGGAAGCAAGGAGGCCTTTATTATACAGGATCATTTTTGCTAACTGTTGCTAATATCAACAGAAAACAGAACAAAAAACATGAGGAAATAGAGTGTCCCAGGCTGGGTACCCCAGAAGCGGATGCTGAAAGGAAGTTTGGCAAAATGTCTGAAGGGAAAGAGAGACTGTAGGACTGGGCGGAGGGAGAGAAGTTGAAGTTGTGATGAAAGCTGAGCAAAGCCTCCACCATCCAGTAGGGTATCTCTGGAGAGAGGATGTCCCTCAGAGGTCCCACTTGGAAGGGGACACAGCTAGAATTCCGTGCTTTTCTTGCCGACCAATGACCTGATACAAGGTGCCCCCAGAATGTGTGGTCTTACACGAGGCAGCCCCTGAACCTGTTGTGTCTGTTGACCTCAATCCCAATGGCTAGGGCAACGGGTTCCTTCTTGAAGGGGGTCTGCCTTCAGTAGGGCTGGGCACTTTCAGTGCTATGTACCCATCCTGTCAGAACAACACTCCCTCCCTGGATGATGTCTCCAGTGGGCACGTTGCATCTGCAAACATGATAAACTGGCTCATGGCTCCATCACCTGGACCTCTAGCCACTCCCAGAACAAGGAGCTTGCAGTATCCACACTCAGCACATCGGGGTAGCCATCTCTTCATTCAGCTCAAATCTCTTTGCCTGTAACAGCCATTGCAATGATCTTATAAAGAGGTGAACTTCTCTGTTTTAATTAGACGTGACACTTATGAGCACGTTTTCGGTGTCTACAAGTAGGCATTGTGTGATATGAAATGGATGACATTTGCTTTCCTTAGACTCCTGCAAAAGTGTTTATTTTCACAAAGAGAGTCCATCAAACTGCAAATTAATACCCAGGCATCCTTTCCTGTGTTCCCCTCCCATCTGGCTTCCTTGCAGAAATTACGTTCTCAGTTTGCCCAAACTGTTAGCACACAACTCGGCTCCCATTTGCTTGGTGTCAGTTTAATGTTGCATTAATTAGACAATTAGAGGAGGGCCCAAGAAGATTCCCAGCTAATGTGCTTCAGGGGGGAGTAAGGTTGATTGGAAGTGGCTCTTTTTCATTTTAAAATTGTGTTTGGTTTTGCCTTAGCACAAAAATGTTACTTGATTAAAATCGTAGAAGCTGCTGCTGAATTGATTCCGTGTGATTAAAGTATTGCCATGGAATCAGAACTCCAAGGATCCAACCCTTCAAGGTACCCTGTCCCACCTTGAAGAAAAAAGTACCTCATAGCTTTGTTGATACCATGCAAACAGCTGAATGAAAAGTGAAAACTTCAGTCCAATACGGGTGAAAAGGCAAACACCCTCCTGGCTTTAGTCGAGGCATGGGGGGCTAGGGAATGGGTCCATGAGCGTGGCACAGTGGCCCAGACTCTGGTGCCCAGTCCTGCAGTGTCCAGCTGCGACACTGGGAACCGACTGCTTTCTTCCCCTGCCTTGATTTCCTCATCTGGGAAAAATGATGGTTAGGCCAACTTAGCCAGATCAATACAAGGAACTCTCAGAGAGGTTAGGGTGTACTGACATGGACTATTCAGATGAAACCAAATAATCTGAAAATGACATGGAACTTTATAAACAAGGCTCTGGCGATGAAGCCTTTTCTTGCTGTTTTTATTCAAATACTTGGCAACCTGGGGGCTATTATATTTAGTAATGATAATTAAACTATTCCATGTGTTCTGGTACTCACAGAATATCATGAAACATTCACTCTGGAATAGATCTTAAAGCTAATCTGGTCTAATAGCATCATTTTCTAAATGCTCAAAGGGTTTAAGAAACTAAAATACTCACATTTGGTCTTTAAGTATGCTAGCCCGAGCCTGGAGTCCACAGTCAGGGTTCTGGCCTCTGTGCTAAGCCAGTTCCAAGCCTGTCTATGTCCAGACAAGCCTCACTAATCAGAGTTTCACTCAGGGAATTTCTTTATGAGAGTGACATGGAATTACCAACGCTGAACACGGATCAGATGGAACGATCTCTTGGATGATTTGGGACTTGTTCCTGGTCAAGGGCCCCCATGCTGCCTGCCTGGGGACACACAACCTTCTCTGGCTGCTTCTCAAGCCCTTAGTCTGTTGAGGTTTCAGAAACAAATGCCGCAGAATTCAGCTCTCAGCTCCTGAGTTTTCCAAAGTGGATTGATCTCAGGGCTTTCCTGGTGTGAGTTGACACTGAGCTCAGCCTATTTTATAGTCAGCTCATTATGCTGCCTGTGCCTGGAATGGGGTCAGATGCATGGCTGACTACCTGTGCCCCAAGACCAGTGAGTGGCCCACCTAGTGAAGGGGAGCAGGGATGGCATCAGAAAAGGAAACCACCTTGAGGCAGGCGGAGGCAGGCAAGCAGGCACAGCATCCATCAGAAGGTCCCTGCTGGAGGTAACAACCCTGCTTTTCCACTTGGATTCCCACTCTTCTTTTTTTTCTCAAGATAAATTCTTTACTTCTTCATAGACCCCTCCATGCCATAGTCACACATGCAGGACTATTTCTCTTGGAGACCAAATACCCAAAGTCCCACTATTAAAGCAAAGAATAGCAACTCTTCCCTTTCTCTATGATGGAGACATTAATGATATAAAAACACACCAGAGAGAAAATGGACTAGATTTTTGACCAGGGTCTCAACAATACCCAGTGTCTGGTAGATGGCACTAGTGACAAAGGATCCGCCTGCCAACTCAGGAGATACAAGAGATGCAGGTTCAGTTCCACAGTAGGGAAGATCCCCTGGAGTAGGAGATGGCAACCCACTTCAGTATTCAAGCCTGAAACATTCCATGGACAGAGGAGCCTGGTGAGCTATATAGTCCATGGAGTCACAAAGAGTTGGACTGAGCAGAAAGAGTAAAAAAAAGGATTGGGAATTGACACTTTTTTGTATTAAGTATTCGATACTTTCTTCCACATAACAATGGCCCTTATAGGGGCCCCCAAGAGCACCAGGAGGCAGGAATTTTGCTGTTCTCCCTATCAACCACAAAGAATGTTAGAAACTCACAGGAAAACTAACACACAAGATTACCCGTGGTCAGTCCGCAGTTGACATGGCCACCCCTCCGCTTGCATTTGCATCCTGGGACTGGCACCCTGGTTCAGGGGATGCTGGTCTGTGGGGCCTGCAAAGTCCTGGGAGGTCAGTGCCTCCCAGATGAGGGAAGCCCCCTCATGGCCTGTGCCCCCCATCTTACTCATCCTGGAGAAACCAAACGGCTTTGGATTGCCAGACCAACACCTGTGCTTCTGAGCTCCATGTAGCCAATCTGCAGCACCACCCCCCCAACCTCCCCATGTGGCCCATTCCTGATCACAAACTCTCTCTCTGCAGACAGCACTCTCTCCCCTTCTCTGTAGCCACCAGGGCTGGGGGGCTCTCTGAGCAGGCAAGGTTGGCTCACAATTAAGACCATGAAAGCCCCGCCTCCTTTTTGCCCCCAGGCCCTCCC
>SJYX01012166.1:101932-149900 GCA_006410675.1 Oreotragus oreotragus
CACAGAGAGGAAGGTGGCGGCAGGAGCTAATTACCGACCCCAGACGCAGGCCAGGAGCTCCTGGTTGGGGCCTCCCTCGAGGAGCCCCTTTGATCTCCCAGTTCGGAATTGTGTCACTCCCCAGGAATGCTGCTCCCCCACCCCCCTCGCTCTGAATCCCAGAGCCTTCGAGTCAGAAGAGACTTCGAGACTTCAAGTAACCCTTTAGTCTCAACTTCTCATGTGAAAGCCAGAGACCAAGGCCAAAGAAAGGGAGAGGGCCCGGCCTCGGGTCCATTTCAGGGAGCTCCTGGCAAAGTCAGCTCGTAACCCAGGGCTTGTGGTCCCGAGGACAGTGGGATGCGACCTAGACCTCTGTGTTCCTCTTCCAGACAAGAAGACGCTGTGACAACGTGGAGAGGTGGGATGAGGCGGGAGGTGGGAGGGAGGTTCAAGAGAGAGGGGACATATGTATGCTGATGGCGGATCCATGTGGATTTATGGCAGAAACCAACAAAATATTGCAAAGCAATTATCCTTCCATTAAAAATATAAATATTTTTAAACGAGGCAATGATTAGAAAGAATGAAATAATGCCATTTGTTGCAACAGGGATGGACTCAGAGAGTGTCATACCTGTCTCTTATACACATCTGGTGGGCAAGCTCTGCAGGCCCAGCAACAGAGTCCCCTGCCCGCCTAGAGCAGAGGCAGAAGGGTGAGGGTGGTGGGAGGAAGCGTGATGCCGAAGGGAAGGGTGTCTAGCACCACCAGGAACTGTGTGACATCTGTATGGAACTTTACGTTAGACAGATGCAAAGTTTAAACATCTTAACAAAAAGCAGTCCACTCCAGGCTTTCTCAGCACCAGTGTGAGAACCGCACTGTGCGGATACCTCTTAAAGTATTTGATGAGAGGCTGAAAGCCTGACAGGCTAACACTTCACTTCCTTCCAATTAGGGGCCTTTAACATCAAAGGCCCAGGCCCCCACTCAGCCCGGCTCACTTGAATGAATTAGGAGAGAGAATGGATCCAGGAGTTGCTTCCTTCTCTCCCTCGCAGTAGACACGGGGCTCTGGGGGCTTTAATAAGATGTTGGAGGTCACCCGGGTCAGGCTCTGACGGGTGAGGGTGGGGGTGCAGACACCGGGAAACCACCAGAGTGTTTCAATATGTGTGGTGTTTGTCAGGCAATCAGGCCCCCGCGAAGCCTCCCCTGGTGGGACTGTCTCATGGGGACCCTTCCAGAGGTGGAGCACTCAGGCAGGCCGGGGGCCCCTGGTCCCACTCAGGTGGGTGTTCGAGGCTTGGGTGCAGGGGGCACCAGGGCTACTGGTTTAGCAGCAGCTTTTTCTGACATTATGTTGGCAACATAGCTGGGAACATACCCACATCAGGGGCCTGTCCATCAGTTTCAGAGTTTATTGTGAAAACACGAGGCAGAAGCCGTTCTCAGCTACCTGGCTAGCTGGCTACTGGCATCAGTCAGAGAGAGAATGCGACTCTGTAAGCAGTCAGAGCCAGAGGAGAGAAAAGAGCTTTTCTTTTGATTTCATTCACCTTTGCTTGAAGGAGACCTGAATCTCCTCTACAGCAGCTCTGGCCAGTCGATTTCAATGCCTGCCTGTGCATGCCCGTGTCGGGCAACTCTCCATCCTGAAAGGTTACATTCACTCCGTGGTGAGCAGCTCTCAAGTTAGGAAGACCATCCTTCTGACGAGTTTTAAGATGCCATTTTCTAACGCACTCACCCAACTCTGTCTCACTTCATGCAATTGAACAAACAGTAAGATCTCTGGAGCCAGGCGAGCCTGGATTCCAAGCCTGACTCCACCCTTCCACTGTCTACAAACAGGGGAGTTCCTCTGACTTTAAGCTTCTGCTTCCTCTTCGGCAAATGGGGATTTTCACAGTCTAGGTAAATATTTATAAAGCACCTATTACTATCTATGTAACTACACAGTCAGTACTTAATGAGAGGTTCTTATTTTCTATCACCTCTTAAGCACCACAGGGTTTCTCTTCTTAACATCCTGTTCCACCCCAGCTTCACTGCTGGATGAGAAGTGCTTGGTGGCACCCACAAAGAGAGGTCTCTGATGATGGATAAAGGTGACCTTATACACAAGGGATGGATTGAGCTGGTTCCAAGTTCAGGTGAAGTCTAGTCAAGTGGGAAAGCACATGGTACAGAGAGGACTGACATCACAGAAGAGCAGTCTGAAACACATGAGAGATGTCTAGAAGACAACGGGGGTAGTGCCATTTGTCTGGAACGCTGGATAAGAGACAGAGAAGGCTGTAGACCTAGGGCAGAGCTTTCAGGGGAAGGCTTTGAGAATCATTCTAAGTCATTTTAGAAAGAATTACTCTACCCATAAGCTGGGCTTTTGCAATAAACCTATGATCACTTTTGTTTCTCACAAGAAAGTTAAGTATTGTTATGCCAATTTTTCAGATGCAGATACTGAGGCTAAGAGAGCTTCAGTGACTCACCCAAGAAGAATTCTCTAGAACCAAGGTGGCCTTCTAACATCACATCCAGATTAATGAAATGACTGTGGTCTTGCTGAAAACACAAAAGCAGCATCAACAGGCAAGAAAATGGAGCCAAGGAGAGCTCAGTGTGGGCTGGACCAGTAAGAGACACTTGCGGAAAAATGTGGGCCTGACTTTGCGTCTTCTCCATGTTGGACTCCAGCAGCTCTTTAACATCCTGAAACTAAGCCATCAACTATCTAGTTCTAACGAGAGACAGCTAGTCATGTATTTAGATCCAGAGTCTGTCTTTACAAATGTTTGAGGGACCCATCAAATCCTGAAGATGGTATCATGTATGTGTTGGTGATGATGATGTCTTTGGAGTGTGGACTCACCTGCTGTTTGCTAAGAGCATTTTCAAAAGCTCTCTGTGTTCATCTTCACCTGACCCTGTGTGGTAGGCATTTTAATCTCAGTTTTCCAGATGAGGAAACTGAAATGACAAAGGTTAAGTGACCTGCCCAGGGTCAACCTTAGTCTAAGAAACGGGTCTTTCTGGCTCCAAATCGTGGACTCCTTCCACTCTATTTATTTTACTTCTAAACTAAAAACTGATGCTCTTTCTGGGGTTGCAGTCCTGTGCTCAGTGATCTCAAAGCCTCAAAGTCACAGATGGGAGATGGAGGGTCTATCCCTGTTTTTATAACACCTAGAGCAAAAGCTGACAGCTCAGCTTCAGCTAATCAACCGTGCTCATTTCTAATCTGTGCTTTGAGTGAAAAAGGTCCTGAGGACTTCTCTAGGACCTATGTTATAATTCACCATTAATGAGCTGGGTCATTATTTTTAAGGCTCCATCAACACCTCCCTGTGGCAAAGTCAGCTTTAAGCCACAGGTATTTACGTACAAATTGCAATGCATCCCTACACCTTAGTCACTTCCCCTGACAAGGACCACTGATCATTCTTCTCAGCTCCCTTCTGCAGCAACAATGAAGAGAACTTCAACCAGAGTGTGTGGAGAATGCATCGAGTCAGGATTCTGGGGCCCATGGGGGAGACAGGCTGACATTCCAACCCCCCAAAAGGCTGTAGGTCTAACTGAAATGGCAGTGATCAGGATGCGGAGCAGAAAACAGAAGAGGACACGCAGCGAATGGTTTCCTGTGTTCAGTTCAGTTCAGTCACTCAGTCGTGTCAGACTCTCTGTGACTCCGTGAATCGCAGCATGCCAGGCCCTCTGTCCATCACCAACTCCTGGAGTTCACTCAAACTCACGTCCATCGAGTCGGTGATGCCATCCAGCCATCTCATCCTCTGTCGTCCCCTCTTTCTCCTGCCCCCAATCCCTCCCAGCATCAGAGTCTTTTCCAATGAGTCAACTCTTCTTGTGAGGTGGCCAAAGTACTGGAGTTTCAGCATTAGCATCATTCCTTCCAAAGAACACCCAGAGCTGATCTCCTTTAGAATAGATTGGTTGGATCTCCTTGCAGTCAATGGGACTCTCAAGTACTAGCAAAACTCCATGAAGTCACTGTTGCTTGAATAAGCTGGAGCTTCCATTCCTGACGCCCCACTGGACTGGAGCAATCAGACCAAGGAAAGGACTGATTCCATGACTTCCTGCAGTCGACATAAAGCAAGTTGCAGTAATATTATACCACCAAGCTGAGGTGCAGTCAGCTTTCCTTCTTTTTTTCTGGCCTTCAAAGCAGCATCCACAGATCTAGACCTTGTGCTCTATGCAGGAAGATAGCAGAGAGTGCACATTTGGAAAACAAGAATGAAACTTTCCTGGTGGTCCAGCGGTTAAGAAGCCACATACCAATGCAGGGGACAGAGGTTCGATGACTGGTTGGGAAGATTCCACATACTGCAGGGCAACAAAGTCTATGTACCACAGCTACTGAGTCCATGCGCCCTAGAACTCAAGCTCCTCAACAAAAGGAGCCACAGTGAGAAGTCCACACACTGCAGCTAGAGAGTAGCCCCTTCTCACCGCAACTAGAGAAAGCCTGAGCAGCAATGAAGATCCAGCACAGCCAAAAATAAATAAATAAAATTAGAAAATGAAAATGGTGAGAAGTTGTAAGGGAAAAAGCAGTTTCTATATAAATTATATGCCATGTATAAATTGGTATGTGTTATTATTACAAGTTCAGTTCAGTTCAGTTGCTTAGTCGTGTCCGACTCTTTGTGACCCCATGGACTGCAGCACGCCAGGCCTCCCTGTCCATCACCAACTCCCGAAGTTTACCCAAACTCATGTCCATTGAGCTGGTGATGCCATCCAACCATTTCATCTTCCGTCATCCCCTTCTCCTCCTGCCTTCAATTTTTCCCAGCATCAGGGTCTTTTCCAATGAGTCAGTTCTTCGCATCAGGTGGCCAAAGGATTGGAGTTTCAGCTTCAACATCAGTCTTTCCAATGAACACTCAGGACTGACCTCCTTTAGGATGGACTGGCTGGATCTCCTTGCAGTCCAAGGGACTCTCAGAAGTCTTCAACACCACAGTTCTAAATGGAAGAGGCTGTTTGGACTTGGTCATTGATTATACTGGAGGTCTCAGAGATTTGACAGTCCAGATGGGCTTCCTGGAGGCGTTGGAGCTTGGACTAGGCCCTGAACGTAACTCAGGATTCACCAGGTGATGGGAAAGAAGAAGGGTGAGAGGAGAGGGTGTCTAAAGACACAGAAGACAGAATGAGATGCCTTGTGTGAGTGATGAGATATGGTCATGGAGCCCAGCAAAGGAAATGTCTGCAGGGAGAGAAGTTGGGACCAGATGGTGACCTGCCTCTTGGCATGAGGAAGTAGAGGAAACACCTGTTTCTCAGGGGTACATCTGGGAGCACCCACAAAGGTGATTTTATGAGGCCCTGAAGTTCTGTGTGTATTACTGCAGGGCCAAGAGCCCTGTTCCTGCCAGGAGACCATGTAAACTTGGGCTCCAACCAGGAAAATGCATCTCTGGCCCCAGCACACCACAGGTGCCTGCTGCCCACGCCCATGTCACTTTCTTGTCTGTTTGTCCACCCCTCGCCTGCCCCTCTAAGCTTGCCCAATGCCCCGTCACCTCTCTAAGGCTGGTTCAAGGCACGCCATCTCCATCTAGCCTCATGGTATCCCCTTCACCTCAGCAAATCTCCATGTCTTCATCTGTGAGATGGGAAGCATGACTGTCCTCTTCTCTGTGAGAGCCTTTCTGCACATGAGAAGAAACGGCTCACGCCCTGGCAGGTCCTGGGCAAAGGAGTAGCCAAGTCAAGGAAAGAACTGGAACTTTCCAGAACTCCAGAACTCGGACTGGAGTTTGAACTCTGCCTCTTCTCTGAAGGGTCCTGGGGAAGGAAGTGGGCTCTTCAAGGCCTATGTCCATTTTCTGGCAGGGGGTGCCCTGGTGGCACCTTCAGGAGACAAGGCGAAAAGGGAACTGGAATAGCTGCATTCCAGTGAACACTGGAAGCCTAGGGCAGGACCCATCATCATTCCACTCCACAAGCTGCATCTGCAAGATGCTTCCCTTTACTCTAAGAGCAATGACCCACCAGGCATGCCTCGAAGGGTGATTCCTGGATCAGCATCACCAATGATGCACTGCAGAGACAGGCCTGGAGACCAGGCTCTTAAAGAAACTCAGAAGCCACTGGAAGGCATGCACCTCTTTCCGCATTCATGGGGCAGCCTGGACTGTCTATAGCCTTTCAGAATAGCCATGGCACTCAGCCTCTGGCCTGCTTTTTAGCAACCCTTTGAAAGTAGGAGCTCTTCCTCCAGAACAGAGTCTGACTTGGAGGCTTCCAGTCACCTCTTGGTTGATCATAGCACCAACACCAATATAGGCAGACCTTGGATTTAGTTCCAGACCACTTCAATCATGCAAACAGTGCAGCAAAGCAAGTCACATGAATTTCTTGGCCTCTCAATGCATATAAAAGATATGTTTATGCCATACTATAGTCTTAAAGAGATGGGAATACCAGACCACCTAACCTGCCTCTTGAGAAATCTGTATGCAGGTCAGGAAGCAACAGTTAGAACTGGACATGGAACAACAGACTGGTTCCAAATAGGAAAAGGAGTACGTCAAGGCTGTATATTGTCTCCCTGCTTATTTAACTTCTATGCAGAGTACATCATGAGAAACGCTGGACTGGAAGAAACACAAGCTGGAATCAAGATTGCCAGGAGAAATATCAATAACCTCAGATATGCTGATGACACCACCCTGATGGCAGAAAGTGAGGAGGAGCTAAAACGCCTCTTGATGAAAGTGAAGGAGGAGAGCGAAAAAGTTGGCTTAAAGCTCAACATTCAGAAAACGAAGATCATGGCATCCGGTCCCATCACTTCATGGGAAATAGATGGGGAAACAGTGGAAACAGTGTCAGACTTTATTTTTTTGGGCTCCAAAATCACTGCAGATGGTGACTGCAGCCATGAAATTAAAAGACGCTTACTCCTTGGAAGAAAAGTTATGACCAACCTGGATAGTATATTCAAAAGCAGAGACATTACTTTGCCGACTAAGGTCCGCCTAGTCAAGGCTATGGTTTTTCCTGTGGTCATGTATGGATGTGAAAGTTGGACTGTGAAGAAAGCTGAGCGCCGAAGAATCGATGCTTTTGAACTGTGGTGTTGGAGAAGACTCTTGAGAGTCCCTTGGACTGCAAGGAGATCCAACCAGTCCATTCTGAAGGAGATCAGTCCTGGGATGTCTTTGGAAGGAATGATGCTAAAGCTGAAACTCCAGTACTTTGGCCACCTCATGCGAAAAGTTGACTCATTGGAAAAGACTCTGATGCTGGGAGGGATTGGGGGCAGGAGGAGAAGGGGACGATCGAGGATGAGATGGCTGGATGGCATCATGGACTCGATGGACGTGAGTCTGAGTGAACTCCGGGAGATGGTGATGGACAGGGAGGCCTGGCGTGCTGCGATTCACGGGGTCGCAAAGAGTCGGACACGACTGAGCGACTGAACTGAACTGAACTGAACTGATAGTCTATTAAGTGTGTCCCAGCATAATGTCCAAAAAAAGCCATGTACATATCTTAACTAGAAATACTCTATTACTGAAAAATGTTAACCATCATTTGAGCCTAATCTTCCTGCTGGTGGAGGGTCTTGTCTCAGTGTTGATGGCTGCTGACTGATCAGGGTGGTGGTTGCTGAAAGGTGGCTTCTTTATTTCTATTCTTTCTTTTATTTTTGGCGATGCCATGTGGCATGTGGGATTTTCCACATGGCATGTCCCCTGTCCAGAGATCAAACCCACAACCCCTGCTTTGGAAGCATGGAGTCTTAACTGACAATTTCTTAAAATAAGAAAACAATGACGTTTGCTACCTCGATTGACTCTTCCTCTCAAGAATGATTTTTCTGTAGCATGTAATGCTTTCTGATGGCATTTTATCCACAGTAGAACTTCCTTTAAAATTGGAATGCATCCTCTCAAACCCTGTCTCTGCTTTGTCAATGGAATTTATATATATTCTCAACTTTTGTTGTCATTTCAACAGTTTCACAACATCTTTTCCAGAAGCAAATTCCATCTCAAGAAGACATTTTCATTGCTCATCTATAAGAAGCTACTCTCCATCTGTTCCAAGTTGTATCATGGATTGCAGTGATTTAGTCACATCTCCAGGCTCTACTTCTAATTCTGGTTCTCTCGCTATTTTCACCACATCTGTAGTTGCAACAGCATCAAAGATCACTGATCATAGGTCACCATACAAATATAATCATGGTCAGAAAGCCTGAAATATTGTGAGAATTATGAAAATGTGACATAGAGACTCAAAGTGAGTAGATGCTTTGGAAAAAGGTACTTTGTAAAAAGACTTGCTCTATGCAGGGTGGCCATAAACCTTCAATTTGTTTTAAAAAAAAAAAAAAAGGAAAAAAAAAAAAAAAAAAACCTCAGTATTTATAAAGCACAATAAAGTGAAGTATGTCTCTATTATAATTATCTACACTATCTTCCAACCTGGCACCTAAACCATGAACTTCTATGGACAGAGATCAAGATGACTCACTCCTGTCTCCCCAAGATTTTCCCCACTGCCTGGCTCAAAGTAGCAGCTCATTATATGCTGATTTTATTAAGTTAAGCTCCAAACCTACCACGTGAAACTCTTTTATCGGTTTCTTATGCAAGATCATTGAAACACATAGTTGAGTCTGAAACGATAAGGATCTTTACACCAGACTGCCAGCTGTTCTTGTTTCCCTGAGCCAACTCAGTCTTGGCTCAATTTAACAGACTTCTATTGAGTGTCTACTCTGAGCCAATAACTGAGTGAGACATTTTGCTGTTGTTCAGTCACTTAGTTGTGTCTGACTCTTTGCAACCCCATGGACTGCAACACACCAGGCTTGAGATGTTAGAACAAAAATGAGCAAGGTGTAATGCTTCCTCTCAAAAGTCCATTATCTGCCAGAAGAGGAAGATGAGAAATCAGATCATTAGGGTACAAAACGATGTGTGCTGTGTAAGATGCCCACAGGATATGGAAGGATAGAAGTGGGTTCATGAGCCTGGGTGACCATGAGGTCAACATCTATTGGAGGTGATAGCTTGGCTCTGCATTAGAAAGTAAATGGAAGTGGTAATATGAAGAGATCAGCAGGACCTCACAGGCAGAGTACACAGAATGAGCAAATATGTGAGTGTACACATGTGAGCTGAGAAAGGGTCTGATGACCACAGGAAACTTCATACTACTTGGAAGCAGATTTGAAGTTACGGAATGGCAGATCTGTGGAAATAAGAACCCCATCACAGAGATTCTGTATGCCAGCTTAGGGAGATTTGACTCTATGCCATGGACAACACAGTGAGTTAGTAAAGACCTTAAGTATGGTAGCAAAGGGACTTCCCTGGTGGTCCAGTGGTTCAGACTTCACCTTCCAGTGCAGCAGGTTCAGGTTCGATCCCTCCTTGGGGAGCTGAGATCCTATATGCCTCTCAGTCAACCGAACATAAACAACAGAAGCAATATTGTAACAAATTCAATAAAGACTTTAAAAAAAGTGATGGTGAAGACCTCTCCTCTGCCAAATATTAAAAAAAAAAGCATGCTAATAAAGACCCATTTGTTTTAGGGAGATCCCTTTGGTGACCATGTACAGGGTGAACTGATGTTACGGTTGGTGGATAAAAGGAAATTATTTACAAAATGAGTATAAGTAAACATCCTAGAGGGAAGATGGCAAGTCCTAGCTGAGGGCAGAGGAAAGGGAATGGAAAGAAAGGAATGCTTCATGAGATTCAAGGGATGTAAAACACTCAGGCTCAGATGAGCAATTAGGTATGTAGAAGCTAGTCTTCCTCATTGGCGCTGCCACTCTGGGGCCATCAGCTTATCCAGGCCTGAGGGGCTACTAGGGGCCAGTGGGTGGCTCACGGCCTTAGCAGAGAACCAGGTGGAACTCTACTCTTGTCCTTTGGGTTGACTGGGCAGAACATGGCCATCAGGAAATGAGAGAAAGTGGCCAACATCTTGGGAGAAGATGGGCAGGACCATAAAGCACACATGCTGGGTCTTCTACCTCTAAAACTGCCTGGTTTTCCAGAGGTACACTGTGCTTACAGGAAAGACGGGACTCGTTTAATTGGTAGCTTTTGAAATGGTTTACTGCCCCCCCCCATCTTCATAAAAGGGAAAAGAGGGCTGCAGTGGGTAGGGGAGACACTGGGCCTTTCATGAACCTCGTAAATAATCAGTAGCACGTGTCCAGGCTACCCTGCCCGACTGACCTGAGTGCCAGGGGAGACAGTGAGGACAGGCAAGGGGAAGACTCTGGCAGGTAGTGGATACAATTTGCCAACATCAGCAATGATCAACAGGCCTGGTGTAGGACAGTAAGATAGGAGAGCACACGCCCTTGAGTTTGGAGGGAGGACAACACTGAAGTCCTGTGTAAAACCCCAGCAATCTCCCAACCTGTCCATTCATCTCCTTACATGAGGATATCAGTGCCTACTTCCTGGGTTTCCAGTGGCAATCCGGTAAGTGGCAGTAAAGAAGTGGTTAAGAAAAAACAAGTTTGGCATGAATGCTCCCACTCAAAGCCCTGTTTCGTCATCTAGAAGCAGGGAACCTTGGACATGTCCCCTCAGCTCTCAGCATGTGTCTATCCTCCTAAAAACTGGAGAAACAATGGTGCTCACATCATAGGACGACGTTAAGATGAAAGGTGACACGCGTGATGTTGGCACCTAAAAGGAGTGCATTAAATGGGAGCGTGCTTCTGATACAAGTGAACTGGACCCTTTATCCAAAGACCAAGGAGGCTTAGGGTACCCTGGACATGAATAGAGCTGGAGGGTGATAACTGACCTCCGATTCGGTGGCAAGCATGTATCATTTCAGTCATTTCTGTAGGCCCAGCTCCATCAATTATGATTCAGTTTAGACAAATCTGGAGGTCTAAAGAAACTTAGTGATTTGCCCAATGTCTCATTCACTGGGATTTAAATCCTATATAATTCCTCTACGGGTTAAGATCCCTGCTCTGCATGGCATGCCTGTTTCCATCATGGTGGCCAGTGGCTCCTTCATGGAACTGTCCTTCCAATGGCCTGGCATTTATTGAGGACCTCCTGTAGGCCAGGCCTGTGCCAGGCACTTGACACAATTTCATTGCATCACCATAACCCTGTGAGCTGCCTACTATCGCGCCCCTTCACAGGCTATGTGACAAGCCTGAGTGATCCTCCCATACTTCCTTGGGCCATGAGCTTACTTGACTTGTGCTCTTGCGCTAACCCCACCGTGTTCCAGCCGTTGGGAAGAGATAAAACAGAAGGATGAGGGTGGCCATCTCTACCTTGCATCTTGTTCATGGCCCTTTCGCAGACCTTTTCTTCTTTTCTCCTCAAAGCAGGTATTGTCATCCCAATTATACACAGGGAACTTGAGGGTGAAATAGTCAGCAACTTTCCCAAGGTCATGAGCAAGCCAGCAGAACCTAGCTCACTGTCTTCTTGCATTTTGTTCCCAAAAAATGAAGACATTTTTCTGGGTCAGATTGTGGACAACCAGCCCTCATTTCAGAATTTGGGGAAAGGCTTCGGGAGGGGAAGGCCACACATCCCCCCCCAATCCCACCACCAGCCACTAGGATCTGCAAACAGGGCCCCTACCTATGGGCTAGCAGCATCGGATGCTGCTTTAATTAGATCACCATGGTAACAAGCTACAGGAGAACAATAGACAGTTGTGTACTTGCAAAAATCGTCAGTCGCAGACAAGGCCCCGCTAAACTGTAATTATGCTGGAGCAGAAGCAGATCTTCATTTCAGTGGGAGAAATAAACTGCCATCCTCATCTCGTTACCTTCGGATGTTATTTGAACATCAGGGGCTGGGATTCCAAACTGGTTTACTGTTTGAATTTATGTTTTGGAAATGTTAAAACCCAAAATAAAGATGGTCGTCTTTGCATCTTGGGCTTTGGGTTGCGCATTACCAGAGGGGAACTGAGAGCAAGGTAAAGAAGGTAATAATAATCACATAGGTGGCATTTACTGAGTCCAGAGGTGCCCAGTGTTTTCTACAGTCACGCCCCCCATCATCACTCTAAGCGTCTGCTGGGGGTGTGTTGAGTCCCACTTTATAAGCAGGAAGCCAGCCAGGGGTCCTCACTGGGGTCCTGACCCCTGAGGGTTTGGCTCCGAGGCCCAAATGCCTTCCTCCAGCCAGGTTGATGTTCAAGGACAAAAGGAGGGAGTCTCTGATCCAGCTGCACTTCTGAGCCCCCTCTGAAGCCTCATTTTGATGAAATGAGCGGGTTTCCTTTTAATCCGGTTAGTTTTGCTAGTCTGATAAGATGCAGTTCACCCCGATCATCAGAGTCACCGAGACCCATAAATAAAGGAAAGATCATTTAAAAATAAATTACAGACTGAAAGCCGGGAAAGCGCAATCCTTGGCTTGTTGCTCTCCAGGCCCTCCATAAATCTGTTGTCTTTTCGGCTCTGCAGTGGCCAGGGTCACAGACCATAAAGAGCTTCCACAGAGAAATCTGAAAAATCCCAGCAAGATGGGGCATGTGGGAGTCATCGGAAAGGCATTTGTATTCTCTGCCATCAGCCTGGGTGGAAGGAGGCAGCCCTCAGGCTGGCTAGGCAGGATGGGTGGGTGCCGACGCAGAAGAGCCAGCTGCCGCCCTGTCTGCTGGGACTTTGGGCATCACAAAGAGACCCCAGCCCCCAAAATGCCTGGTGCCTGACCTACTTTCACAAAAAGGAATGACATTTCCAGTCTCACTGCAGCATGAAGCTACAGTCCCTTTGGAGAGGGAACCCAGTGACCTCAATTTATCAGATTGAGAATGAGTCTGATTTTAGATCTTGTTTTCCCAGAGAGATCACAGTTGAGTTGGGAGAGAGGGGAGCTAGAATGTGTCCCAAGGGAGAGCACAGTCCAGGGCTGAGGTGCAGCCATGGGTGGGGGACAGCCATGGAAGGTGAATAGGACAAGCTCTCCAGGCCCTGCAGCTGCCCCTGGGTCTAGCCAAGACAGCAGGGCAGGGTGTGGCTTCAGGGGCCTTAGCGTAGTAGGCAAAGTGGTATCAACGGCTGTCCCCCCCTCTCCCAATCTGTGTCCTCTGGTGGTTGTGATGCTCCAATAGAGGAGTGTCCTCCAACCTCCTGCTCAGAGAAGGTCACAGGGGCAGGGGTGGGGGAGGGCATTTTCTTGGCACTTGAGCTTGGCACAGCTCCAGGGGAGTAGCCCAAGTCTGCCTCCAGGACTGAGTCAGGACACCCTCCTCTTCTTCACTCACTTGTCACAGGCAGCAGGAAAATTCTGAGAATTTATGACTCCTTGGAGAGGCACAGTGACATCAGATCATGGCCATTTCAGTTGCAAGTATATATTGAGATGGTCCAGATAATAGCTTTAAACTCGGGGGTTCTTCACGTCTCAGAGAACATGGTGAAAGCCAGGGACTCTGTCCTGTGAGAGGAAAGAATATGATGACATTCATCCAACCATTTGTGAACAACCTCAGAGGTTCTGCAGTCCTGATACCCATCCATGGACACCCCCTTGAGGGCTCATACCAAAGCCGAGGAACCCTTGTTCTGTTCTAACCTCATTTCGCAGATGGTTGACCAGAAAGACGATGTCTACCTCCAGATCTCAAAGCGAGTGATTTTACACGAAAGCCCATTTCTGTCTCCTTTCTTCCTGGAAAAACTGGTACAACGACCTCCTAACTAGCTTTCTACTTCCACTTAGCCTAGCTTATGCATTCTCCACGCCCCAATAAAATACCCTTTTTTCAAATACAAATCATATTATGAAGCTTGGCTGCTTAAAATCCTTTAATGATTCTCCATTACCCTGAGATAAGACACAACACCTTTCACATGACTGATTAGCCAGGGCACCACGTGACATCTCAAGAAGAGAGGCAGATTGTGTTGTGATACCTCCTTGGGGAGGCCCACACCCCGCCTGCAAGACCCTCACAATCTGGCCTCAGAAGCCCTTCCAGCCTCATCAGGTTCCAGGCTAACTCCAGCTGTGCTGGTCTTCTTTCTTATGACTCCAGCAATCCAGGGCCTTTGCACAGCTTTCCTCTCCTCTGACAAATTCCCCCTTTCTCTCTTTACTTATCTACCTTGTATTCATTCTCCTCTTCTCTACTTTGCCACTTTTCAAGAAGGTCTTCCCTGAGTTTAGCTTCCCTGAATCAGTCAGGGTCTAGCCAGAATGTGGAAACCATGATGCATGCACGCCTGTGTGTGTGTGTGTGTGTGTGTGTGTGTGTGTGTTAGTTGCTCAGTTGTGTCTGACTCTTTGTGACCCCATGGACCATAGCCTGCCAGGCTCCTCTTTCCATAGAATTCTCCAGGCAAGAATACTGGAGTGAGTAGCCATTCCCTTCTCCAGGGAATCTTCTCAATCCATGAATCAAACCTGAGACTCCTACATTGCAGGCAGATTCTTTACCATCTGAGCCACCAGGAAAGACTGGAAACCATAAAAGGTTATTTCAAAGAGAGGGTATTTAATCCAAGGGATTTGTTACACAGGTAATAAAAGGCTGAAATGGTTTTTAATAATTGACATTGAGTTAATTCTCCTATTGCCAGAACCATAGGAAGCCAGCTGGCAAGGGAGTCTAGGAAACATGGCCCACAGACTTCCAGCCCCAGCATCACAGAACAGATGATAGAACAACCTTGATGGAGAGACCAAAGTAAATACCAGGCGCCAAAGAACAGCACATGGTTTATCCGTTGACCTCTGCATTCAACTAGAGGCCCTGTGAAGGTTGGCCCAAGCATCTCCATCCCAGGGCTGGCACAGAGCCTGAACAATCAGCACTCAATAAGATCTTTCTGAGCCCAGCTTCCACAGCAGCAAAGTGGAGCTAAATCCCTCTCCAAAGAATTGTCGTGATGACTGCTAGGATGAGGGACGTGACAAAATGGGATCTGTTCAGAGTCAGGTCATGACCAAACATGAGAGCCCTCCATGGACAGTGTCTGGCTTCACCAGGAGCAGTCTTCTGAGCCTCAGTTGTTTTTTTTTTTCAACAGCGTGTGAGGATGCTGAGGAAAGAGTGTGAAGTCCACTTACTGCCTATCTTCCCCTAAAGAATTTCTAAAGCTCCTTCTGCCTATTTTTGTCCTGCGGTGCTTGAGTGGTTATGTGGGTTATCACCTGTGACAAACATTTTTATATGAGTGTTGACATTTCTGGTGTTTCCTGATGGGACAACATCACGTAGGGAGCCCCTTGGAAAGAAGTCAGCAAACATTCTGACCGCGGGGTGTTAGGGGTGGGGACGGCAGGCAGTGAGAGGATGATCTGGGCCTGGCATTCTTAGCTGGTGTCCAGAAAGCTGTGAACACAGTGAATTTCTTCTGCGAAGGCCACCAGGCAGCTTGTATCACAAAATATTTCAGAGATGAGAGCATTTTGCAAGCACCAAGACACCTGATCAAAGCTGTATCTGAACATTCCCCGTGGGTGTAGAATTCCTCAGGAGTCAGTTTGAGAGGCTGGCTGTCACCTTGTCATCTTCCTTGAGGAAAGGCCCTGGACCAGGGAGTTTGGAGGCTTGTGTTTTGATCTCTTCTTACTGGCTGCCTCCAGGAGTTTGGGTGAATCCCTCCTCCTGCCTTGGTCTTGATTGGTTCTCATCTGAGCTGTACACGTGAGTCATCAGGGTCACTTACTTCTAGAGATCTGATGAAATTGCTTCATCAGATGCAATGTCCATGAATCCTAGATGTTATTCAACTTTCAGAATGTTTGTGCTTCTGGGGATGAGAACCACTGTTCCAAGACATTTCAGCATTTATCAGAATCACCTGGAGGATCTGTCAAGCACAAGCTGCTCAGCTCCACTCCCCAAGTTTCTGATTCAGTAGATCTGGGGGAAGTCTGAGAATCTACCTTCCTAACAAGTTTCCAGGTACTACTACTGATGCTGTCTATCAAGAGTCACATTTTGAGAAACTCTACTCTAGCCTGAGGTGGTGCAGTGGTAAAGAATCTGCCTGCCAATTCAGGAGACTCAAGAGAGGCAAGTTCAGTCCTTGGGCTGGAAAGATCCCTTGGGGAAGGAAATGGCAACCCACTCCAGTATCCTTGCCTGGAAAATTCCATGGGCAGAGGAGCCTGGCAAGTTACTGTGCACGGGGCCACAAGAGTCAGACACAATGGAGCACACACACACGCACACACACACACACTTTCTAGTCCAGTGGTCTCTATGGTGGGGAGATTTTTGCCTCCCAAGAACATTTGGAGGATGTCTGGAAACATGTTTAGTTTTCACAGTTGAAAAGTAATGCTACTGGGACCTAGTGTGCAGAGGCCAGGGATGCCACTAAACGTTCTATGGAGCACAGGGCATCTCCCCCAAACAGAGAATTATCCAGTATAAAATGTCAACAGCATTAATGCATCTGCAATATTAATGTGCCCATGAATTACCTGGAGATTGTGTTGGATTGAAGATTCTGATAGAGTCAGTCTAGGGAACGGCCCAAGATTTTGCATTCTATAAACTCCCAGATAAGCGATGCCCAAATGGCCGATCTTCCAAAACTCAGGTACTTCCACCTCTATAGAGGTACTCTCCCACAGCCCAGAATATACAGATAACTCTGCTATTCACTTCTCTGTCCTTTCAGCCTACAATACGATGACCACTGACATAGGATACTCTCAAAAAGTATCAGAAAGACTTAAGACATTCACCACGCATAAGCTGAGCTGGCTTCCCCCACATATCCCCATCTTGTCAGGAAGTTCTTGAGAAATAGGATCTTGGCCAGTCCTTTTATATTTCCCTCAAAGCTGGACACAGAGCTTGGCACTGGTTGCTGCTAAGTCACTTCAGTCGTGCCCGACTCTGTGTGACCCCATAGACGGCAGCCCACCAGGCTCCCCCATCCCTGGGATTCTCCAGGCAAGAACACTGGAGTGGGTTGCCATTTCCTTCTCCAATGCATAAAAGTGAAAAGTGAAAGTGAAGTCGCTCGGTCGTGTCTGACTCTTCGTGACCCCATGGCCTGTAGCCCACCAGGCTCCTCCGTCCATGAGATTTTCCAGGCAAGAGGACTGGAGTGGGTTGCCATTAACTCAGTATATGTCTGTTGTACAAAATTAGACAGACACAGTAAGAGCAGGCATTCTCAGAATGGCAGATTGTCATTTTCCTAGCTACTGCTGCTGACCTCTCCTTCTGAACAAACCCGTATCCAGGCCTCAGTGCTTGTCATTTGCCAAATGTTTCACTAGTATGATCTTGCCTAATCTTTTTCACAAAGTTGCAAGGAGAGCAGTGTTCATCTCCACTTAAAGATGGGAAAGGTGAAGAGAAGAAAGGTGTGGAGCCTAAGCTAGAGGAAGAGCTCCTGTCCTGGCTATGCCATGCCACCCCATCCGGGTCACTCAGGCAGCTCTTGGTTCCTGTCCTCCTCCCCACCCCCAAGACCCGCCCTTCTCTTCATCATAGTCACACCTTCTCTCCTTTCTTGTCCCATCTTCTCTGCCTTTCATTTCCTTCCACCCCACATACAAGACAACCATCTCCTCTGCCTAACTGGCTTTCTTTTCAGCCTTTTTGTCTGGGACTGTCCTGGATGACTGAGAGCTTCCTAAAATGACAACTTGAGGCATAGAACCTCTTCCACTAATGAAAGAAAATCAAGGTCCAGCCTTACATGCTGCCCCCTTTCCACCCTGTTCCACCAGTCACTTTGGGTGTCGCCACTGGAGAGCCAAAGATTTATAATCCCCAGTGCTTCCCCTTCTATATGGTGCTGGATAGGAAGTTCATATTCAAAGATTTCGATCAGATCCCTGACACTTGGTCTTCCAGCCAGTAGCTGCTCCTTCTGTCTCTTTTGCCAGTTTATCCTACCTTCTTCTGATTGCTGGACACTGAAGGGCTCCAGGGCTCCATCCTCTGGTGTCTTCTTTTCCATCTGCACTCACTTCACAGATGATCTCATCCTGTCCCCACTGATGATCAACCCATTTATACTGAAAGCAACAACCTCTTGTGTGAACTCCAGACTGATATATCCAAGAATTCCTTAATATCACCACCTCGATGTCCAACAGGGGAAAATATGTGTCTATATCCAAAACCAAAATCTTCACCGTTTCCCACTTCCCCATACAAACACCTCCCATAGTTATTCTCATCTCTGCTAATGTCAAATTCCGTCTCTCTTTGTAGAAATCCCTGTCTCCTCTCCTTTTTTCACAAGTCTAGTTCAAGCTTTGCTCTGTGTTTGAAATATGAGCATCTACTTCACCTCTACTTTGCCATCCTGGCTCAAGCCATAGCATCTCTCACCTGGATCTTTCCACATCCTACATGGTCTTCCCACCTCCATCCTTATCTTCCTACAAACTGTTCTCCAGAAACAGAGAGTGCAATTTGTTTACCACGTGTAGTGACTTCATGGTCACCCTCCAAAAGATATGTCTATGTCTTAATAAGACCAAGATTTTATGAATATAATGTTATTTGGGAAAGGGGTCTTTGCAGATGAAATTAAGTTAGAGATCTTAAAATGAGATCCCCCTGGATTAACCCAAGTGGCCCTACATCCAGGGACAAGTGTCCTTAGAAGGCAAAGAGTTGAAGACACAGATGCACAGAGAAGAGGTGATAATAGAGACAGAGGCAGAGGTGAGAATGGTAAGGCTACAAGCCAAGAACGCCTGGAGCCCCTGGAAGCTGAGCGGCAAGGAGGGATTCTCCCCTAGAGCCACTGGAGGGCGCGAGGCCCTAAGATGCATGCCTTCGTTTTGGATTTTGGGACTCCAGAACTAGGAGAGAATGCATTTCTGCTGCTTTAAGCCACCAAGTTTGGCAACTCTCAGAATGTCATACATTGCATAAGTCAGGCCACATTCAACGTCTGATCAGAATCCTCCAACATTATTTCATTTCATTGTGAGTAAAATCGGATTCTCTGTATGAGCTGAACCCCACTGATCTTCTGACTGCATCTCCTGCCACACTTCCTCTTGTCCACCTACAGCAGCAACACAGACTCCTTGGTGTATTTTGATGGCTCCATATAGGTGCCCACCTCAGAGGCACTGTGCTTCTTGTTTCTCTCCCGTGAATAGCTTTTCTCAGATGTCCATGCCTCACTATGTCGCTTCCCTCTGCTGTCTCTTAGGGTTGTCTTCTCCCATCACACGCTGGCCCATTCCTCATCACTTGCTTTATCCACCCAGTGCCCTTCATAACACAAGGCACCATTTAATACAATACTTATCAGTCTGATTGGCTATCTATCTCTTTCCACTAGAAAGAAAGAGGCACGACAGTAAGAGATTTGTTTTTCTTTGTTTGTGACCACAGTGCAAGCAAGTATCTGGCATATACAAGGCACTGTGCAAACGTCTGCTGAACGGACACCTCTCACTATGTAATTCACTCACCCTTTCTCAAGCCTTAGTGACACAAACAGGACCCGGCAGGAAAAAAGAAAGCATACACAAAAGCACAACATAAGATCCTGTGGCGTCTCAGAAATAGCACAGAGCTCCCTGTACCTGGAGCACAGAGTACAAACCGTGAGCAAAGGGGCAGAGATGAGCAGAAGGGATTGGCAGGAGCGGGGCCAGAGAGGAAGCTTAGGCAGGTTCTGAGTATGTTATGATTCATGTCAAGGACTTTGAAGTCCCTCATTATCTTTGAAAAATATTTTCCAGGAAAAAAAAAATCACTTTATTATTTTTTTTAAAAAGAAAGCAAGGGAGCTAAATATTTCTTCAAAATGCCAAGGTTATAGAGAACCCTTCTGATTATCTCAGGCTCCAGGTCAACTTTCTAAGTTTGCAGATTTGAATTTTGAAGCCCCAAGAGAAAAGGTTCGTTATGCAAAATCAACCAGAAACCTTCTGAACGAGGTGCTATCTGCTGATTCCTGCTCCAAGATTCCTTCTTGTTCTATGTGAGAGCCTCTAAAAAGCAAGAAATATCCAGCGCAAGAAAGGCAAGAAGAATTGTCTGCTGATGATCGTTCCCAGAGCTAGGATAGGAGGGCCTTTCTTAAAAGTCGCCTAAGTGCTTGGACTCTAGGCTGAGAAGACTCACAGATGGGACCTGGGTTTGAACCCTCCCTCTGCTGAGTTCTCAAAACCTATTTAGAACTGTGGTCCAGTGTAGACCGCTCCCTGTCTGCACCTGCTCATCTCTTCATTTTTATCTCCTGTACTGAGGTAGAATATGGACAATAGAGTTCAGTTACTCTGGCTGTTGGGTGACTTTGGCTTTGCACCTGTGAAGAACATCTCCCTTAACCCTCAAAATTTCCTACTGGCTCTTAGTGATCCATCCTTTCCTTCCCCTGAAGCCTGGGAAAACCACTGATGTCAGTTTCAATCAATGTAGATTAATTTACATTCTCTAGAACGTTGTATAAATGGCATTATCCAAAATACGTTTTCTTTTTTGCCTGACAGTTTTACTCAGCATATTATTTTGAGATGCATCTAAAGGGTTTTCTGGGTCCGTAGTTTATTCCTTGTCATTGTGGAAGGAACATTCTACTGTAAGGATATGCACAGTTTGTTTCTCACTCACTCATCAGTGGACATTTGGGTTATTTCCAGTTTTAAACTATTACAAACAAAGCTGCCTTGAACATCTGAATATAAGTCTTTTGTAAACATCTTTTTATTTCTCTGAGGGAAATAACTAGAAATGGATGTTATGATATACACTCAACTTAAAAAAAAAAAAAAAGCCTGCTAATCTCTTTTCCACAATGTGGATAAATTTCACATTCCCATCAGTGATGTCAGAGTATTCCAGTTACTCCTCACCCTCACCAACAGCTGTTACTGTCAGTCTTGTTCATTTCAGCCAATATAGAGTGTGTATGGTGGTGGTGGTTTAGTTGCTATCTTGGCGACATCCGATTCTTGGTGACCCCATGGACTGTGGCTCATAGGATTCTCCAGGCATGGAGTCGGTTGCCATTTCCAAGAATGTGTGTAGCGGTACCCTATTGTTTTAATTTGCAATTTCCTTATGCCCAGTGATGTAGAACACCTTGGCATTTATTTTTTGTGAAGTTTCTTTTTTTCTTTCGTGAAGTGGCTTTTCAAGCCTTTTGTCTCTGAACTGTTTGCCCTCTTCATTTTTAATTATAAGAGTTTTTACATCTTCTGGATTCAAGTGCTTTTTCAAATATAGGTTTGCAAACTTTTTGCCAAGCTGTGGCTTAAATTTTAACTACCATTCTAGATTTTGAACAGTTCCGAGTTCATAGAAGGTGTTCAATAAAATGTACTGAATGGGTGAGAAATCCATATGATGCTGCCTAAAATCAAGGTGAATCGTTTTCATTGTCCAATGTTCATAGCAGCACTATTTACAATAACCAAAACATGGAAAAACCTAAGTGTCCACTTACAGATGACTGGATAAAAAAGATACGTGTGTGTGTGTGTGTGTGTGTGTGTGTATGCAACGGTGGGGATATGCATATATATATGCAATGGACTATTACTCAGCCATAAAAAGTTATATAATGTCATTTGCAGCAACATAGGTGGATCTAAATGTTTTCATACTAAGTGAAGTAGAATACTCAAACTATCGCACAATTGTACCATCTCACATGCTAGTCAAGTAATGCTCAAAATTTTCCAAGCCAGGCTTCAGCAATATGTGAACCGTGAACTTCCAGATGTTCAAGCTGGTTTTAGAAAAGGCAGAGGAACCAGAGATCAAATTGCCAACCTCTGCTGGATCAGTGAAAAAGCAAGAGAGTTCCAGAAAAAACATTTATTTCTGCTTTATTGACTATGCCCAAGCCTTTGACTATGTGGATCACAATAAACTGTGGGAAATTCTGAGAGATGGGAATACCAGACCATTTGACCTGCCTCTTGAGAAATTTGTATGCAGGTCAGGAAGCAACAGTTAGAAATGGACATGGAACAACAGACTGGTTCCAAATAGGAAAAGGAGTATATCAAGGCTGTATATTGTCATCCCAATTATTTAACTTCTATGCAGAGAACATCATGAGAAACGCTGGGCTGGAAGAAGCACAAGCTGGAATCAAGATTGCCAGGAGAAATACCAATCACCTCAGATATGCAGATGACACCACCCTTATGGCAGAAAGTGAAGAAGAACTAAAGAGTCTCTTGATGAAAGTGAAAGAAGAGAGTGAAAAAGTTTGCTTAAAGCTCAACATTCAGAAAACTAAGATCATGGCATCCTGTCCCGTCACTTCATGACAAATAGATGGAGGAACAGTGGAAACAGTGTCAGATTTTATTTTTCTGGGCTCCAAAATCACTGCAGATGGTGACTGCAGCCATGAAATTAAAAGACGCTTACTCCTTGGAAGGAAAGTTATGAACAACCTAGACAGCATATTCAAAAGCAGAGACATTACTTTGCCAACAAAGGTCCGTCCAGTCAAGGCTATGGTTTTTCCAGTCATCATGTATGGATGTGAGAGTTGGACTATAAAGAAAGCTGAGCGTTGGAGAATTGGTGCTTTTGAACTGTGGTGTTGGAGAAGAATCTTGAGAGATCCAAGCAGATCCAACCAGTCCATCCTAAAGAAGATCAGTCCTAGATGTTCATTGGAAGGACTGATGTTGAAGCTGAAACTCCAATACTTTGGCCACCTGATGCGAAGAGCTGACTCATTTGAAAAGACCCTGATGCTGGGAAAGATTAAGGGCAGGAGAAGAAGGGGATGACAGAGGATGAGATGGTTGGATGACATCACTGACTCGATGGACATGGGTTTGGGTGGACTCCAGGAATTGGTGATGGACAGGGAGGCCTGGCATGCTGTGGTTCATGGGGTCGCAAAGAGTCAGACATGACTGAGCGACTGAACTGAAGTAAGTCAGACAGAGAAAGACAAGTCATATCACCTTTAAGTGGAATCTAAAAAACAGTGATACAAATGAACTTTTTTACAAAACAGAAACAGACTCACAGACATAGAAAAAAAACTAGTTACCAAAGAGGAAAGATAGGAGAGATAAGTTAGAAACTGGGGATTAAAATATACGTCTCCTACATATAAAATAGATAATCAACAAGAACTTACTGTATAGAACAGAGAAATATACTCAATATCTATAATGCAAAAGAATATAAAATAATGTATATGTATGTATATATATATGCATGTGTGTGTATGTATAATTGAATCAATTTGCTGTATACCTGAAAATAATACAATGTTGTAAATTACTATGTTTCAATAAAAATTAAAAAAAAGAAGGTAAGAATCCCTCTCTATCCCACTACTGATGACATCAGATCTGAAAGCTGACAGACCTGAACGTAAATCTCAGTGTCACACTTCTTAGCTGCATGACCTTGGACTATGTCCTTGAGCCTCAATTTCTTCTCCTGGATAATGGAGAGAAAAACATGTGTATCATAAGATAATATCAAAATCACAATATAATAATAAATATAAAGTGCATCTGGAAATGAATAGAGCAAATAGCTGACCACAAAAGTAGGGAGGCTCTCCAACACTCTATAAGATATGAGAGCTTCATGTGCGTTATTTTATTTGTTGTTTTAGTATATAACTACTTAACACAATGTAGGTGGTCAAAAGACTAGTTGTTGTTCATCAACATTATAATAAGACAAAAAATACAGTGTGCACCTCCACGGATGTGACAAAAGAGGCAAAGGTCCTGAGACTGCAAGTGGGAATTTGAACTTTGATTTCCATGAAAGAGTAGGCTTGGTTTGCTTGTTGTCTTGGTTCAAAGACCCAACCAGTCAACAGCTCTGTAAGGGGACTGGAGTGAAGCTTTTTTTAAGCTTAAAAAAAACCTGATGGCATCTGTTGTTAAGTTCCCGAATGCACACCCCAGTCCACATACACTGCCTCAAGGACTCTGAGTCAAACAGGGCAGGATTCAAAGCAGGGTCAAGGGTCAGGGAGAAGTCATGGATGGTTTTGCACCATGAGAATCAAACATACGAAACCTCCCTCTTTCTGCTGCTGTTCTATATACCAGAGAAGATTTCAACAGCTCTGCTGTGATTCTGTGAAGTTTTCAGAGCTAAGACCAATTTAAATAAAGTAAACTAAGGAAACAGCACATGAAACTCATCTCCATCCATTCATTCACCCATCCTCTAATCCACCTCTGTTTCTCATGTTAGTTGCTACTCGCTTCCGTCCATTGATCCTCTATCTAGTTAACAGGTACTGAACACTTGTTATTGTCTAGACAATGTAAATACAGAGACGCACAAGCTCAAATCCTAGAGCTGAAAGAATTTCTCATCACACTAAAACGGCAAATACTAATTTATGTTTCATAAAATAATTATTGAAAACCAATTTTGCTCCAGGTTCGGCATTAGTCTCTGGAATACCACATCAATTATGATAATCCTGGAACTTGACCTCGTGAAAATAACATTTTAGTAAGGGAGAGAGTATTCAAGAACATAAACAAAAGAGTAATAATACGAGTTTGTTCAGCTCCATACACAAACTGATCATGCTATGGAAGACAAAAGAAAACAGACCTTGATCTGATAAGGTCCCCAGATGTAACCATCAGTGTACAGGTAACATGGCTTCCTTGGTGGCTCAGATGGTAAAGCATCTGCCTGCAATGCAGGAGACCCGGGTTTGATCCCTGGGTCAGGAAGATCCCCTGGAGAAAGGAATGGCTACCCACTCTAGTATTCTTGCCTGGAAAATTCCATGGACAGAGGAGCCAGGCAGGCCACAGTCCATGAAGTCACAAAGAGTCAGACACAAGTGAGCAACTAACTCACACTTTCATTTTCAATATGGAGTCAGGAGCATAGAAACAGGTCAAACAATAGCACAAAGACATAAAACAACAAAATATAACATGGTACAAACCACTCGGTTTCTTCAACAAAGAGAGTGCAAGGGAAAACAGAAGGAAAGGGTACTGAAAAGTTAAGACTTAAGAGGCCTGTGGACCTAATGAAATGTGTGGGTCTTGTTTGAATTCATATTGAACAAATCTAACATAAAACTAGTTATGAGATAGCCAGAGTTTTGAACACTGACAAAACACTTCATGATATTAAAGAATTATGATTTTTTAATATGGTAATAGCATTGTGACTCTTACATAAATTTGATATCCTTTAAAGATGTACATTGACATAATTATGGAAGAAATTAGATGAATAATATGATGTTTTGAATTTGCTTCTAAAGAATTCAGTGGGGGGAGGGATTGCAAAGAATAGTTANACACTTCATGATATTAAAGAATTATGATTTTTTAATATGGTAATAGCATTGTGACTCTTACATAAATTTGATATCCTTTAAAGATGTACATTGACATAATTATGGAAGAAATTAGATGAATAATATGATGTTTTGAATTTGCTTCTAAAGAATTCAGTGGGGGGAGGGATTGCAAAGAATAGTTAAAACAAGGTTGGTCATGAATTGAGAATTATTGAAACTCCATGGGAGTTCATCATTTTCTTCCATTCTTGTATTGGTTATAAATTTCCCATAATGACAAGTTTTTTTTTAAAGAAATAAACAGTATGCTCCCAGAAATTAAATTGCTGGGTATGAGTGTTTCCAAGGCATTTAAAATGTATTGTCAAATTGCTTTCCACAAAAGCTGTAGTAATTTATGGTCCCACATGAGAGTGCTGAGGATATTATATTTTTCAGAGAATATATCATTGCTTAGATAAATGCAAGAACATGTATTTCTCATTTGCCATGTATTTAGAAAGGCTAATGGCCTATTAGGGGATATTTTAGCCCAGATATGAGTGTTTCCAAGGCATTTAAAATGTATTGTCAAATTGCTTTCCACAAAAGCTGTAGTAATTTATGGCCCCACATGAGAGTGCTGAGGATATTATATTTTTCAGAGAATATATCATTGCTTAGATAAATGCAGGAACATGTATTTCTCATTTGCCATGTATTTAGAAAGGCTAATGGCCTATTAGGGGATATTTTAGCCCATCCATGACCACACACCCCAAGCACTTGTACCTGAACATCAGCGGGAAAAAAATCAAGGAGTCAGTCAAGTTCAGCATGACAGTCTTGCAAACTCAAATGTAAACAACTCCACATTCTGCCAATGGGGAGCTTTTGCTGTTCCTGACAGCACTGCAGAAGATCTCTTGGAACGTCCATTGAGATATTTGTTTAATGGGAAAATCTGCAATTGTTTCTTCTCAATGAAATCTGGTTACCTTCAAGAGACTTCTTCACATTAAGATGAAAAAAGGAAAATCAATGCCTAGGTTTTCCTGTCTAGCATGAAAGAGTGTGTTCTGCTCTAGGGTAATTTTGAGCTCCTATAATCTTCCAATCATGTTTGATTGCAGTGTCTCTTTCCTGTCTCAATATTAAGAGTATGGTCAGTGCTTTTCTGCAACCAAAACCAACTTTCAAATGAAGCAGCCACTTATTTATAAGCAGTGTCTTGTTTATAAGCAGTGTCTCTTGAGCATGTGAAACACCCCTGCCTTCAAGGAGGAGCCCTCCCCAGGACTTCTGCCTGACCAATAGTCAGCCAACACATAGCTGGTATCCATGACCTGCCATGTGTAAGTGACCCTTCAGCCACTGTGCAGTGACATCAAGAAGAGTGAGTGGTGATACCTGTCCTCTAGGATGTCACCATGCTAGTGGGACAGTTACATGTATATGAGTGAAAAGTCACAATATCATGATTGAGCCACTCATTCATTCTCCAGATGCTAAATGTCAGATATTCTACTAGACACTCAGTGGTAGAGAGATGACTAAATCAGAATCCTAAAGGAAGGCATATGAGCACAAAATTAAAATACCACTTGGGAATGTAGTGCTAGAGAAATCTACCATGACAATTTATGGCACAAAGGAGAGGTGAACTCTGACTAGTTCAAGGATGCAACCTGGAGGATAAGAAGGTTGGGCTGCTTTAAGGTTTAAAAGGTAAACAAGGAGGGGAGGGACTTCCAAGCAGAAAGAAGAGTATTTGGAAAGAGATAGAGACTTGAAAGAGTATAGAGGTTCGAGTACAAGGTTAATTAATTTGGTTTGGATCAAACATAGTGTGTGGGTAGGCAACTGGGCGAAAATGAGAGTGGGGAGGTGGAGATGGCAGCTAATAGAGGGTCTTGTCTGCAAGCAGAGGTATGAGCTTAGTTGAACAAGTGATATAAAATCATTGTGAGAGGTGTTGTAGAGCTAAATAACTGGGCATAATGGAAGGGCAGAGATGCCCAGGGTTGCTGCTGGAATGGAACAAAGTATCTTGGTTGAATCGAGGAGGGATGTCAAAGTGAGAATTATCCTGGAACATGGCAAACCAGGAGATGGAAGCTCAGATCTGTACAGAAGAATTAATTAATAAAAATCACTGATGTAGTCCCTCCATCCTGCTATACTCCAAAGAGGAGAGTATGGGAAAAAGGAGTGGTGAAAACATAACCTTAAAATTGAAAAATGTGACAAATACTAACTCAAAGTGATCAAGGTCAATGTCAACAGGGATGAGTCATGTCAATAGCATGTAACGCCTGATATGATGTGATGAAAATGGGACTTTTCCTCTGTGGTGTTCCTCCTGTTAGTTCATGACTAGTAGTAGTTTCTGGAGAAGACAATGGCACCCCACTCCAATACTCTTGCCTGGAAAACCCCATGGATGGAGGAGCCTGGTAGGCTGCAGTCCATGGGGTCACTAAGAGTCGAACACGACTGAGCGATTTCACTTTCACTTTTCACTTCCATGCACTGGAGAAGGAAATGGCAACCCACTCCAGTATTCTTGCCTGGAGAATCCCAAGGACAGAGGAACCTGGTGGGCTGCCATCTATGGGGTCGCACAGAGTCAGGGACAACTGAAGCGACTTAGCAGCAGCAGTAGTAGTAGTTTCATCATGAGGAAAAAAAAAAAAACCATCAAACAAATTCCACTACAGGGACCTTCTACAAAACAGCTGACCAATGTTTCCAAAACTGCCGAGATCATCAAAAACAAGGGAGTCAGAAACTATCACAGCCAAGAAGAGTCTGAGGAGATGAGACAACTAAATGCANAAAAAAAAAAAACCATCAAACAAATTCCACTACAGGGACCTTCTACAAAACAGCTGACCAATGTTTCCAAAACTGCCGAGATCATCAAAAACAAGGGAGTCAGAAACTATCACAGCCAAGAAGAGTCTGAGGAGATGAGACAACTAAATGCAGTGTAGCATCCAGGATGATATTGTTGGATAAGAAAAGTCGTTCAGTTCAGTTCAGTTCACTTGCTCAGTCATGACCGACTCTTTGTGACCCCATGAATCGCAGCACACCAGGCCTCCCTGTCCATCACCAACTCCTGAAGTTCACTCAGATTCACGTCCATTGAGTCAGTGATGCCATCCAGCCATCTCATCCTCTGTCATCCCCTTCTCCTCCTGCCCCCAATCCCTCCCAGCATCAGAGTCTTTTCCAATGAGTCAACTCTCCGCATGAGGTGGCCAAAGTACTGGAGCTTCAGCTTTAGCATCATTCCTTCCAAAGAAATCTCAGGGCTGATCTCCTTTAGAATGGACTGGTTGGATCTCCTTGCAGTCCAAGGGACTCTCAAGAGTCTTCTCCAACACCACAGTTCAAAAGCATCAATTCTTCAATGCTCAGGCTTCTTCACAGTCCAACTCTCACATCCATANCTGATCTCCTTTAGAATGGACTGGTTGGATCTCCTTGCAGTCCAAGGGACTCTCAAGAGTCTTCTCCAACACCACAGTTCAAAAGCATCAATTCTTCAATGCTCAGGCTTCTTCATAGTCCAACTCTCACATCCATACATTAGGTAACAACAAATGAAGTCTGAATAAATTATAGACTTTAGTTAACAATAATGTACCAATAAAAATGTGCCCAGCATTTTGCATGATGTACTCTGCATGTATGCTCATCTTCTCCTGTGAGAACTCCAAAATTACAACCCATTGCTGAACAATCATCGACAGGAGAATGTTGGATCCTACCAAGGAAAGATACCCCATGTCGAAGGGCAAAGGAAAAGCCCCAGCAAGGTGGTAGGAGGGGCAAATTGCATTTAGAATCAAATCCCAT
The DNA here is from genome assembly GCA_006410675.1 of Oreotragus oreotragus. NCBI lineage: Eukaryota > Metazoa > Chordata > Mammalia > Artiodactyla > Bovidae > Oreotragus > Oreotragus oreotragus. The sequence continues at coordinate 131,011 of SJYX01012166.1, forward strand.
ACCTGCCAGAGATGCTCGGAGGGCTCAAATAAAACTTGTGTGCACCAGGACCCAGAGACTCCACAGAAACTGAGCCAGAAATGTCTTTGAGTGTCTCCTGTGCAAGTATTGCTGAAGCCTGGCTTGGAGAATTTTGAACATTACTTTCCTAGCGTGTGAGATGAGTGCAATTGTTNGTTTCTTCCAGTCCAGCGTTTCTCATGATATACTCTGCATATAAGTTAAATAAGCAGGGTGACAATATACAGCCTTGATGTACTCCTTTTCCTATTTGGAACCAGTCTGTTGTTCCATGTCCAGTTCTAACTGTTGCTTCCTGACCTGCATATAGGTTTCTCAAGAGGCAGGTCAGGTGGTCTGGTATTCCCATCTCTTTCAGAATTGTCCACAGTTTATTGTGATCCACACAGTCAAAGAGTTTGGCATAGTCAATAAAGCAGAAATAGATGTTTTTCTGGAACTCTCTTGCTTTTTTGCCAGCGGATGTTGGCAATTTGATCTCTGGTTCCTCTGCCTTTTCTAAAACCTGCTTGAACATCTGGAAGTTCACAGTTCATGTATGGCTGAGGCCTGGCTTGGAGAATTTTGAGCATTACTTTACTAGCGTGTGAGATGAGTGCAATTGTGCGGTAGTTTGAGCATTCTTTGGCATTGCCTTTCTTTGGGATTGGAATGAAAACTGATCTTTTCCAGCCCTGTGACCACTGCTGAGTTTTCCAAATTTGCTGGCCTATTGAGTACAGCCCTTTCACAGCACCATCTTCCAGGATTTGAAATAGCTCCACTGGAATTCTATCACCTCCACTAGCTTTGTTCGTAGCAATGCTCCCTAAGGCCCCCTTGACTTCCCGCTCCAGGCTGGGGCTCCAGGTGAGTGGCCGCGCCGTCGTGCTTGTCCAGGCATGGAACCCCTCTTTGTATGGCTCTTCTGTGCATTCTTGCCACTCCGTAGTGTCCAGCAAAAACCCCAGCTGCCACGGAGTGGGTTGCAGGGAGCAGCAGAGTGTGGGATGGTCCCCTAGCTTCCAAGAAGCAAAGTGTCTACATTTTAAAAGCTGGTCCCACACCCCACTACTTCCTGCACCCCACCAGGAAATCTTACCCAGAACTTCATTTCCTGATTCGGGGGGTCAGAGCTGGTCAGGTGAGTCATCTGGTCTCCCTCCACTTCATTCCCCATTGCTGAGATCCCACACCAGCACCTAAGAGGAGCTTATTATGAACTTTAAACTTCAGGAACCCGTTTATAACCCTTAGCTTAAAGCACGGTAGACACCTGTTAAATTGTATCCCGAGGGGTAGAATGCATGAGCCGTCACCAGGCGGCACACCTTATGTAGGATGAGTTTCTGTGATCACCTGCCTTCTGAATGACCAGGCATCCAAAGAGGAGGAAGCAGAAGCAAGTTACAAACAGGTTGAGAGCATTGGACCTAGCCTTTGGGGGAGGACCTAGTTCATGATGGCAGTGGAGCAAGGCTTGGCAAGAAGGTCCAAGTCCCAGGAATGCAGTCAACCCAGGCTCACAACTGCAAACGCCCACAGAGCTGGAGGCACAGAGAGTGAGTCAGGCAGGGTTCGCACAGTAAAGATGGAAGGTATTCTTCATGCGCACAAAGGGCATTTCCCTTTTCAGCCTTGAAATTTGTGTCCCTTTCGGTCTGTGTTAGGGTTTTCTTCTTGTGATAGACACTAAGCTGAAAAAGTCGCTTTTACTCCAGGAAAAGAAGGGGTGCATGTGTAAGTTTAAAGGACAGCCTGACCTCAGTGCTGAGCAATAGGGGATGGTGGGGACTGTGGCAGGAGAGGGGACTCCTGACTAAGGAGAGCAGCTTCTATCCAGATAAGACCGGCGCTGCTGGGTCGGGGGTGGATGTGGCTACAAGGCGGTTAGCCTTCTGGCTCTGCTGGGCCTCCAGCGCTGTGTGTGGGCTCTTCTAGCCGCAGCTCCTTCTCACCCACACGGCTCAGGCTCAAGGGCCTGTGTCTCAGCAGTCGCGGCACGTGGGCGCGGTGGCTCTGCGGCATGTAGGACCTTCCCAGATCAACCCCCAGGACTGAACCCACATCTCCTGAATTGGCAGGCAGGTTATTCATCACTGGACCACCAGTCCCAAATCTTCTGATTTTAAAAGAGAAGCTAGAGATCTGAATTTTTCATATGATTTCTCCATATTAAAAAAAATGCAAACATATCTATGGGTTATACTGATCTGTTGAACACCAGCTTGAGACTTCTGGTTTTTCATTTCGAGCAAAAGAAACAGGTGTTGTTAAATAGCTTCAGCGCGGGGCTCACTAGCTTCCCTGTGCTCTGTTGCTGTCTCTGTCTGTCTTGGACTATTCAGAAACTGGCTTCCAGATTTTGTTTTCAGATTTCTTTCTGAAGACTCTTCTTCCATTGCATTCTTTTTTCTAGCTCACTGTCACTAGCCTCTTGGTTGAAGAGTCACCCATAGATGTGAGCAGTGGACATTAAAGGGTGGATGAAGGTCAGAAAAGGATGACCGCGGGCTCTGCAGAGGTTTGAAAGGAGCAAGGGGGCGTTTCAGGGGCATGCTGGTGTGCGCACTGTGCGGAGGGGAGGGCGACGCTGGCCTGTGTGGGGCACAAGTTTCCCGTCAGTGCCCTGCGGCCTTGGACTGGAATAAGAGATTGTGACTGCTGTTGCGTTCAGACAACATCTGGGTGGGCTTACCTACTCCACCTTTCCCTCCCCAACATCTGTCTCTGAAACAGCCACAGTTGTGTTTTGAACAATCCATAACACTGTCCCAGGCACAGCTCTGGGCTTTGTTTCTGTGTGTCAGAGAGAAGTGCAGTGCTGTGGGCTATTGTTAGCACATAGTGACAAGCAGTGATGGCAAGCCAGGACAGGGTCAGGCTGCTCCGTGTTATATTCGGGAGTGTGTATGTGTGTGTGTGTGTGTGTGTGTGTGTGTTAGAGAGAAGGGGTATTCCTACTGGACTGGCGCTTTCTATCTCCTCCCATCGTCACGCACACGCACACACACACGCACACACACACGCACACACACGTGTGTGCTTACTCTCAGTTGTGTCCAACTGTTTGCAACCCTTTGGGTTGTAGCCCGCCAGGCTCTTCCGTCCACGGGATTTCCCAGGCAAGAATACTGGAGTGGGTAGCCATTCCCTTCTGCAGGGGATCTTCCCAACCCAGAGGTCAAACCTGCGACTCCTGTGTCTCCTGCACTGCAGGGTGTACTGTTTGCCCCTGAGCCATAAGGGAAGCCACACACACACACACACACACACACACACACACACACTGTATTGGTTGACCTTCTCCCCTCATGCTAAGCTGGGTAGTGAACAAAGATTTATCTCCTGGTGATTTCACTTCCAAACATGGGCACCCTGTATTTTGAAATTCTACAAGAGCCCTGTGTATTTGATATTGTGCAGGCTCTTGCTGGATTTCAGAGGTGGATTACATTCACAGCTAGGTTGTCGGTAGAAGGTAAAACATTAATGTAATTATAATTTGTTGCTGGGTCTTGGAGATGTAGCTCGGTTGTGGACAGCCTTCCTTTCCCTGCACAGGGAAGGGAGGCCCCTCCTCGTGTTTGGCTAGCTGTTGTGGATTAGCGAGAAAAGCGAGAGAACTGTGAATATGGTGGAAAATCAGTCAGAGACTCCAGGGGAAGGACAGTGCAGAGAGGCAGGTGGAAAGGACCAGAGGCACCTTTGTGGGCTTGGAATTAGCGAACAGAAACATAAGCCAGGGTTTCCAGACAGTCTCAGCCCCAGCGGTGCGGTTGGGAGGTGAGAATCTCAGCCTTCCAGGTGGGTCTGGCAGTTCCCTGAGGGGCACCTGGGAAATGTTCCCGACCTCCCCCACTTCGTTTTGGTAAACAGTCCTTCATCTTGCCCTGCGGATTTTACCTCCCAGAAGCACCCTGACTTTCCCAACTTCTGTCCATCACGGTGACTCCAGACCAAGCTGCTTCCTCCCTCTGCTCCCGAGCGGCCGCCCTCCCGGGCCTGTGGGACCTGGGCTCCACTCTGACCTGCAGCCAGACCGGTCTCTTCATGAGGCCGATCAGATTGCATCTTCACCATGCCTCCCTTCCTCCCAGCTTGCCCTGTTTCATTAGCTCCCTGCTCTTTTCCAGGTGAACATCGGAGCCCCTAGTGGGCACAGTTTCATCTGAAGCAGCCGCAGCCCTCACCCTTTCCCCTCCTCCAGGCAGGCCACCTCATGGTCCTTCGCTCCCCGGGCCATTTCCCTCCTGTGGCCTCACCCGCCACCGTTGCACTGCCCAGACTGCACTTCGTTTTTCCTGGGTGCCACCTGGTGGTTCTTCAGAAATCAGCCCAATTGATCTATTCATTCAGCAAATATCGACTGAGAACCTGCTGTGTGCTGAGCACTGTTCTAAAGAAGCCAAGCGTCCGTTCCTTTGCGGAGCTTGTGCTCTCTCAGCAGCAGCAGCGGGGGCGGCAGGAGGGCAGGCGCGTGAAGGCGTCGCAACTGCAGGCCGTGGCAAGTGAGCTGAGGCCACCGAGGCAGAGGGGCGTTGACGGTTCGGAGAGGTGGGCTGATGGGTCAGCTACTTTGGGGTCAAAGGTGAGTTTTCAGAGGAGAGGACAGTCAAGTAAGATCTGAATGGACAGAGGAAGTCAAGTGGATCTGCAAGTCCCCAGGGAAACCTTTGAATGGGTCCCCCACAAAGGACCGTATTTCTTTGCATTGTTCATCGTGGTTGGACAGTCTACACATGTTTGCATTTTGTAATCAACATGTGTCTCTTGAACAGATTTTTAGACCCACAAGGGCATAAACTGCCATCTTTCCCCTTCCCATCAGTCTTTTACTCCCAGCAGTCTGTTTAGCAGACAGAATACGCTCAGTAAATATCTGTGGGGTCAACAATGGACATATAAGGGGAGTCCCCCGTCCTGACCTTTCTCTCGCTCATCCCTGGAGGACCTACCCTGGGAGGCTGCAGATCCCAAGGCTGCAGACCCCTCTGAGCAGCCCGCACTCCTGGGCCGGGGTCTCTGCCCCGCGGGACGGAGAGGGGTGCCTGCAGTGGGAGGTGAGGTGAGGCCCGGGCAAGGGGCAGGGCAGGCAGAGCTGGCTGGTGGCTCTGGGACATTTGGATCGGTTAGGGCTGAAACAGACTCATCACCTTCCGACAGCAGGAGTCCGCTGCGGCACGTCACCACCCCCTCTCCCAGTCTGTCTTTGTCAGAAGACCCAGCAGACAGATGAGAATAGAAAGAGCGAGTGTTTCTCTGGGGCTGGCTCAGGGGGCAGCAGCCTGGCTCCTTTCTTTAACTTCGGCAATGATAAATATTGCATACGTTGTTTAGTGAGGTCAGACCTGAACTGTGAGGATCTGAGTGACTTTCACTGGAAATAAACTGTGAAAACAGGCTGTCGTTACTGTTGGGAGCCTTTGTTTCATGAGGGGGTCCAGGAAGAAGAGAGGGAAATGAGGCATACCTCACCCTCTCATCAGATGCCCCCAGAAAACACCTATATTTTGAGACACATTGGTAACATTTCTGCGCAGTTACCGTAAGCAGAACATCTACTGGGTTCTGATACATTTACCTGTGACATTACACTAAGTGAGTCTGTTGGAAGTGGGAGGATTATGCCTCATTCCAGCTGCATTTTGGCACTCGGGTGAAAAGCAGTGGGGATGCTGGGTTGAAAAATAGAATGGAAGCTATAGACAGCATAAGCCTAGAAGCTCCCAGGCCGCCCTCCTGAGAGTCTGCTGAGCACCCCGTGTCCCTGCCTGCAGAACCAGGAGGCCAGGCACTGGTCACCTGGTTGGATCCATCCCGGAGGCTTGACGAGAAGACGGGAACGGAAACTAGAATCTCACGTTAGTGGGGGCATAAGGATATCGTAGTCTAGTTTCTTTAGAAGGTGAATTTGCCAGGGTCTGGGAAGAAGAGGGAGGTGAGGAAGTGGAGCAGTGAGACCAGCCTGTGGGGTACTGCAGCGGAAGGTCCCTGCCGTCATCCGTTTGCCAAAACCCACAGAACGCACAGCAGCAAGGGCGAGCCCTAGTACTGTAGACTCGGAGTGACAGTCCCACGCCGGTCGCTGCAGGGTGAGCTGCTGCTTAACGAACGTCCCATCCGGTGTGGGGTGCTGACCACTGGGGAGGCTGTGCTTGTCTAGGGGCAGGGTTATATGAGCAGTCTCTATACACTCTGCTCAGTTTTGCTGTGAACCTCGAAACTGCTCTAACAAGGTATATTAAAAACTAAATTCATTGAGCGCCCATTGTGTGTCAATATAGAGCTCCCGGGGGAGGCCTGTTTAAAAACCAATTGCATAATGTGGTTGCCGTTGTAATAAGTGCCGAGAAGGAGGAGCACTGGGGCTTATGCGTGGGTTAGTAAGGGAGAGCTGCTTGTGAATGGCCAGCGTCGGTTTCTGTGAAGGTGGGGTATTTGAGTTGAAGTTTTTTAAGTAAATCAGTAACAAGCAAGCAAACAAAATCAAAAGAAATTATATTTTAGCTCATGGAATTGAAAAATTCAGGACTTTCAGCTTCAGGTGTGGCTTGATCCAGGTGCCTTATCAGTGTCATCAGCTCTCTGCTCCCCATTTCTCAGCATTGCTCTCCTCTCCTGTAGAGGCAGGTTCTTTCCTATGGTGGCATCCACCAAACTGGCACCAAACCTTATGCACTGGAGAACCCTCGGAGCTAAGAGAAGGCTGGCATGAAAAGGAAACTGAATAAATATCTGTTGAATAAATGAAGGCACGTTTCTGCTTGTACCACCTTCTGTGGGTGACGTTGACTGAGTGCCTACTATACCTGTGCCTGCACTTTTCAATTCCATGAGCCGATACATACTCTTTGTTTCAGTTGCCTGATTGCTTGTTGATTTTCTTAGGCAGCTTCCATGGAAATACCACTTTTTCAGAGAAAGATCTCTAAGCATCCGGTATGAGACCTGACCACTTACGCAGCCACTCATACCTCCCTGTACCTTGCCTTACTTTTCTTTCCTTCCTCTCTTCACCTGTTGAAACATACTCCATTTGTTAGGGGTCGAGTTGTGTCCCTCCATATTCATATAATGAAGTTCAACTTCAGTACCTCAGAATGTGACTGTATTTGAAGAATCCCTCTTAAAGAGGTATTCAAGTTAAAATGAGATCATTAGGGTGGTCCAGTGGCTAAGACTCCATGCTATCAATACAGGGGCCTGGGTTCAATCCTTGGCAGGGAGCTAGAGCCCACATGCCCCAACTAAAAATCCTGTGTGCCACCAGTAAGACCTGGCACAGCCAAATAAATAAAGAAAGATACATTTTTAAAGGAGGTCATGAGGTTGGGCTGTAATCCAAAAGGACATATAAAAAAGGGGATTGAGACACACACACTTCACAAAACATGAAGACACAGCAGAATGGTGGCCATCTATAAGCAGTCAAGAAGAGAGGCCTCAGAAAGAATCAGACTTTCTGACACCTTGCTCTTATACTTCTAGTCTCCAAAAATGTGAGAAATTAATTTCTGTTATTGAAGCCTCCCCCAGTCTACGGCACTTCGTTACGGCAGCCCTAGGTGACTACTAGCCACTCCTTCTCAGATTCAGTTCAAGTCTTGTCTGAAGGAAGAGAACAGGGGTTGTCAAATCTGGTGGTGACCTGATTTTGTAATAAAGCTTTGTCGGCACACAGCCATGCCTGTTTGTTCACTTACCTGGATGGTCCTGTGCTACAAAAGCACAGAATATGGGCAGTGCCAGCAAAAAATATGTGACCCACAAAGCTGNTTGGTAGGTGCCCAATATGCTACTAGAGATCAGTGGAGAAATAACTCCAGAAAGAATGAAGAGACAGAGATAAAGCAAAAACAACACCCAGTTGTGGATGTGACTGGTGATAGAAGTAAAGTCTGACGCTGTAAAGAGCAATATAGAATAGGAACCTGGAATGTCAGGTCCATGAATCAAGCAAAATTGAAAGTGGTCAAACAGGAGATGGCAAGAGTGAACATCAACATTTTAGGAATAAGCAAACTAAAATGGACTAGAAGGGGTAAATTTAACTCAGAAGACCATTATATCTACTACTGTGGGCAAGAATCCCTTAGAAGAAATGGAGTAGCCATCACAGTCAACAAAAGAGTCTGAAATGCAGTACCTGGATACAGTCTCAAGAATGGCAGAATGCTCTCTCTGTTCATTTCCAAGGCAAATCATTCAATATCACAGTAATATGAGTCTATGCCCCAACCAGTAATGCTGAAGAAGCTGAAGTTGAATGGTTCTATGAAGAACCATTCTTCTATGAAGAAATANAAAAGAGTCTGAAATGCAGTACCTGGATGCAGTCTCAAGAATGACAGAATGCTCTCTCTGTTCATTTCCAAGGCAAATCATTCAATATCACAGTAATATGAGTCTATGCCCCAACCAGTAATGCTGAAGAAGCTGAAGTTGAATGGTTCTATGAAGAACCATTCTTCTATGAAGAAATAACACCCAAAAAAGATGTCCTTTTCATTATAGGGGACTGGAATGCAAAAGTAGGAAGTCAAGAAATACCTGGAGTAACAGGCTTGGAATACAAAATAAAGCAGGTCAAAGGCTAACAGAGTCTTGCCAAAAGAATGCACTGGTCATAGCAAACACCCTCTTCACAACACAATTCTACACATGGACATCACCAGATGGTCACTACTGAAATCAGATTGATTATATTTTTTGCAGCCAAAGATGGAGAAGCTGTATACAGTCAGCAAAATCAAGACCAGGAGTTGACTGTGGCTCAGATTATGAACTTTTTATTGCCAATTCAGACTGAGACTGAAGAAAGTAGGGAAACTTCAGCTCTTGGTCTTGTTTTGCATTGCAGGCAGATTCTTTACTGACTGAGCTATCACAGAATCCCAAAGTGTATACAGTCAGCAAAATCAAGACCAGGAGTTGACTGTGGCTCAGATTATGAACTTTTTATTGCCAATTCAGACTGAGACTGAAGAAAGTAGGGAAACTTCAGCTCTTGGTCTTGTTTTGCATTGCAGGCAGATTCTTTACTGACTGAGCTATCACAGAATCCCAAAGTACTGATTTTGTGAGCAGGGAAACTTCCCTACTTTCTGCAATTTAAGTCTGAATTTGGCAATAAGTAGTTCATGATCTGAGCCACAGTCAGCTTTTGGTCTTGTTTTTGCTGACTGTATAGAGCTTCTCCGTCTTTGGCTGTAAAGAATATAATCAATTTGATTTCAGTGTTGACCATCTGGTGATGTCCATGTGTAGAGTCTTCCCTTGTGTTGGAAGAGGGTGTTTGCTATGACCAGTGTGTTCTCTTGGCAAAACTCTATTAGCCTNTCCATCTTTGGCTGCAAAGAATATAATCAGTCTGATTTTGGTGTTGACGATCTGGTGACGTCCATGTGTAGAGTCTTCTCTTGTGTTGGAAGAGGGTGTTTGCTATGACCAGTGTGTTCTCTTGGCAAAACTCTATTAGCCTTTGCCCTGCTTCATTCTGTATTCCAAGGCCAAATTTACCTGTTACTCCAGGTGTTTCTTGACTTCCTATTTTTGCATTCCAGTCCCCTATAATGAAAAGGACATCTTTTTTGGGTGTTAGTTCTAAAAGGTCTTGTAGGTCTTCATAGAACCGTTCAACTTCAGATTCTTCAGCGTTATTGGTTGGGGCATAGACTTCGAATAGAGATCATTCTGTCGTTTTTGAGACTGCATCCAAGTACTGCATTTTGGACTCTTTTGTTGACCGTGATGGCTACTCCATTTCTTCTAAGGGATTCCTGCCCGCAGTAGTAGATATAATGGTCATCTGAGTTAAATTCACCCATTCCAGTCCATTTTAGTTTGCTGATTCCTAGAACGTCGATATTCACTCCTGCCATCTCTTGTTTGACCACTTCCATTTGCCTTTATTCATGGACCTGATGTTCCAGGTTCCTATGCAATATTCCTGTTACAGCATCAGACCTTGCTTCTATCACCAGTTATTAGAAGATGTTAATGGTAAGAGGAGAGTGAGTGCAGGTATGTGGAAATTCCTGGAATCCTTTAGCGCCTTTCAGACTGTTTTTAAAAGTTACATGTGTTAATTAAAAAAAGAAAGTCAGAAGACATCGCGAGGTCAGTCCATGAACTCGATCCTGTGTGGGCTAACAGAGGAGCAGCGAGATAAGGGAAGGACATGGTGCAAGTTTGCTGCCTGGAGACAAGAGTTTGCCAGAATGGAAGAGGCACAGGTTCAAAACCTCTGAAGAGGGGAGGGTCCAGAGTCAAGGGTAGGCTGAAGGGCATTAAGGCTGGAAGGAATAGTGAAAGTCGTCCAACTCTTTGCGACCCCATGGACTGTACAGTCCATGAAATTCTCCAGGCCAGAATACTAAAGTGGGTAGCCTTTCCCTTCTCCAGAGGATCTTCCCAACCCAGGGATCAAACCCAGGTCTCCCATGTTGCTGGTGGATTCTTTACCAGCTGAGCCACAAGGGAAGCCCAAGAATACTGGAGTGGGTAGCCTATCCCTTCTGCAGGGAATCTTCCCAACCCAGGAACTGAACTGGGGTCTCCTGCATTGCAGGCAGATTCTTTGCTGACTGAGCTATTACAGAATCGCAAAGTACTGATTTTGTGAGCAGGAAAAAGTGATACTTTCCTTAAAGCATGGAAAGAATTTGGGTAGTTAAAGCTGGAGGCAATCTTTCTAGAAACTTTGAAAAATAGTGATGATATAAAGATGATGATAAAAAGGAGTGTTCCATTTGACCGGAAGGATCCCTACCTTTCCTATGTTCTATGGGGCTGTCTTATGCTGAACTGATCTGGGAGAAAACATTTTGGGGCACAAAGATGCAAAAAGGAGCAGGAGGTGGAATAGCAAAAGGAGGAGATATCATTCCACAAAAGTTTTCAACACACTCAGGACCTAGTTTTAAAATACTAATATTGTGGAGGAGATTATTACTATGAGCATATTAATGGGAGGAAATGAATTCTAAACTCTCTCACAGGGATTTCAGATCTGAACTCAGATTACCTTTTTTTCCCCTTACTGGTGAAGTTTGAGAGATAGTCAGTCATCTGTGGAAGAGGGAAAACCATCTTGACATATAGAGGTCAAGTATCACTCTAGAATTTTATAAGTAGAAACTGTTTGTTGAATGAATTAATGAAATGATAGCAATTGTCAGAAGTCTTAAGTACAACTGTCCATTACAGAGGCTTTGCAATCAAACCTCAAAACTGATCTACTTTCTTCACTTATAAAAATCTGGTTCCAAAAGCTTGGTACGTCGAACTATCTTATTAAAGTCAGTAAAGAAACTATTTCATTAAAATGATGGTATTATGTCTTTTTACTAAGAGAAATAATTTTTGTTAAAAGCGAGCAATTGCCACAGAAAACAGTGTGAATAATATGATCAAATTAGTGGTTTGTTGTTTTTCACCACACAGGTCCACCATAGTTATTCCAGCCAAGACTGCTCCCTCCTGACATCATTGCAACTGGATCTTTAAATGAGTCTAAAAGTTCCAACAGGCATTATCCACAAATGCAACTCTTTCATTTAACTTCTAGGCTTCATACGAACACTTAAACATTAAGGCAGACTGAGTGGGGGCCTGTCTATTCAGAAGTGAATGATGCTTCCAACAATCTAGAACTTCAAACTGTTTTTATTCAAATCTGAAATGATTAGCTCTAAGCGGTTCTGACATCTATCGGGTGGTTATGAAAAGAAAGCAAAATCAGTCATGACTAAAAGGTCAGTTTCTGTAGGAGTTTACCACTCAGTGCACCCCTGTTGGCACCCTTGTTCTCCCCCTACCCCGGAGGAGAGGAGAAAAGAGGAGGTCGGTAACACAGTGGCCACTGGGTGATCAAACCAGTCGGAGGGCTCCATCGCTGAGCTGGTGTCCAAATAAATGTGGCATTGATGCTAGCCATCTGTCAACAGGTCACTGGGGACAGAAACTCAAAATCATTATCTCTCATGAATGAACATACAATGACAGTCTTGTGTGTGGCCGAGGATCATCACATAGGACCGTGGCAAGGGAAATCAGGCACTGGGTTAAGCAGTGCTAATCTTGCAAGAGAGAAGAGCAGGTGTGTGTGTGTGTGTGTTCCTTGATACTCCCTAATATCTGAGATAAGCTCCCAAGCGTGGTGTTTCCACTTCACACCCTTGCCTTTTCTTTGCCCAGAAAAGCACTGGTATTTTGCAGAGATGGTTTGGGATGAGAGGTTTCTTAATGACACACTTTTTCTCCTCCAGCAAGCCTGTCCATCTTCTCACCTCATTTTGGGGGGCAGGAAACTGTTTCACTTCCTCTGCACGGTGACACACATATTTTAAAAGTTTGAGCCTGTGATGCTAGATATAGCATGATGTAGCATGCCTCTAACTGAAATAGCAACTTCTTTTTCTGCATTCATGTCCATTGCTTTCCATGGTGAATCATAAATGACGCACATATAAATCATATATAAAATGCATCACAGAAATTCCAGTTCCACTAACCAGGTATTTAATGAGCACATACTCTAAACCAAGAATGGGAAGGAATCAGGAGATGAGGAAAATATTTCCTGATCCTATATACTTCACAGCTTAATGCAGAAGACCAATTTGAGTACAAGCAAGAAAATTAAGTTGGAGCCAATACAGAAATAAAAACACACTTGAGGAGTCAGAGAAAAGAAGTGGAGGGGGTGGGGGGATGCATTAGGCAGCTTATCTGTGCAAAGAACTTGACCTGAAGATGACAGCATGGCCCTGATTTTTGACAATTTCATTCCAAGGTAGGAATCATTGCCTTCTTTTGCAGATGGAAAAGTTAAACCACAAAAGGGTGAAGTGAGAAACACAAGGTCACATGGAAAGGGAGAGGTAGATCTGGGATCTGAACTCAGGTTTCTCTGACTTCAAAACCCAGGCTGGTGAGAAGAGAGCTTCTGTAGAAGATGCCTTTGATCTGGCAGAGTCAGCAAAGGCACATTTGTTCCAGAAGGAGGAGCCAGATGATTTGGGAGGTAAGGTCTGGACATCTGAAGCTACAGCATGCTGGATGGACAATCAAGGCTGGGAGTGCTGGACACAGGCCCAGCAGCACGGAGCTAAGGGACTAGATTCCACTCATGATAGATGCCTGGAATGCAACACTGAAAATTCTGGACCCTGTTCTGTGAGCCCTGGGGTCCCACTGGAGTGAATCTGAGTCCAGGACTCAGTTAGGTCCTTGTTGCAAAGTGGGTCGTGTTCAGAGATACCTGGGCAGCAGATGGAGTAGATTCAGGAGGGCTTATTTGCAGATAGGAGTAAAGACCTTGAGTGACAATGAAACTCCTGGTGGCCGACTCCTAAGCTACGACCCTGAGAGCAAAGGCCACCCGAGCTAGTCCCATAGCAGTGGATGGGGCTGGAGAAGGAGCCGTCCCTGGTGGCAGAGGCTGCAGATACATAACTCAGATGGAAAAGACACTTAGGCTTAGAAGGAAGGACTGTTAAGTGCATCACAAAATTCTTACATTTAGTGTTTCTTCTGGTCCAGACCCCTGGTCCAAAATTATCCTTGGCGAGAAAACTGTGAGGAAGGCCGATGGCCTTCAGCACCTGGAGCACCAGAATCACAGAAAGTCATAGAGTCAGTTTTCATCAAAGTTTGTTGATTTCTACTAAGCCAATCTGAACAGTTCAGAACAAATTGAATAAAATACTTTCCTATAGGCAATTAATGAATTGTATCATTAAATGCAGAATATATATATTTTTAATGTGAAAATCAAAGGAGCATTTTTCAAAGTTAAATATTCAGAGGATAAAAATAGGTACAGTTACACAGTTGCCAAGGATCTTGTAACGCCATCCACAACGTTAATGACAAAGACTGTGTTGAGAGAGGGAGAGAGAAAGCAGCAAACCTACTTTAGGGGCTAATACTGATGGATAGTATCAGTAGCTTACAATAGGAAAGAACAATTCTTATCACCATAGAGAGGAAGGTAATGAATGAGCTCTTAGCATACATATAGGACACAACTGAAGCGACTTAGCAGCAGCAGCACAGTGACAAAGTGCCGTGTGATTTCTTGTGTTTTTTTTTCTGAAAACGATGCTACAGGCAAATGATTTTTTTTTTTTTTTTCTCCTCTTGGATCTTTTACTGTTACTGTGATGTAAATATCAAGTTGGAAAAGGACTGACCCTGGGTGCCACAAGAAAGGGCATGAAAGTTTATACCTGTCCACCCTGCCATTGTTTGTCCACAACGGGAGGTCAGTTGTCTGCTGACCTGGATTTAGGATTTAAGGAAACAGTGAAAACTGGTCATTCTGCTTTTTCATATATGATAAGAATCTGGTTGTGTAGGGAAGAGGTACTCATTCAAGATTTGAATAAGTGATTTGATTAAAATGGTTCTTCAAAATACAGATAGTATAATTAAGACCATTTCCATTATTTCAAATAGCTCACTCAGCTGAGTTATATCTTGAAAATATTTTGCAGTCCTTAATCTGTAACTTCAGGGGCAGAATATCACGTATGTGTGTGTGTGTATGTGCATGTGCTCATACTGAGAATAAGATACCAAGATTTCTCATAAAGCTGAATTTTGGTGTAGCTTTGGATGATTTCCTAATGATTTTCTTTATTTGTCTGAAAAAAGAAATCAATGCTGTGATATTTTAAAACGATATCTTAAACAACAAGGACTTACCATAAAGCATAGGGAAGTATTCTCAATATCTCGGAATAACCTATAAGGAAAAAAAATCTGAAAAAAAAAAAGATTATATAAGTATGTATAACCGAATCGATTTGCTGTACACTTGAAACTAACACAACATTGTAAATCAACTATATTTCAACAAAATAAAAAATAAAACTATATCTTAACACAATTCAGTGGAATGAATACCTTTCAAAGCCAAATACTATCAAAGAGTTGTTGAGAAATCTTTCTGCAAGTTTCAACACTGAGCCTACCAGAAACATCGATCTAACTGGTATGAAAAGGAACCAGGTACAAAATTACTGTTTATCATTGTTTCTTGTTCTGCCTTGAGACCAGTTGCCAGGGAAACACCTGTTAGAGAAGGCTGTTCTGTAGCCTCTACGCTTCACTGAGTGCTTGGTACACAATAGTCACTCAGAAACACATCATTAAATACACAAGTGAATGGACCAGCCAGAGGATCAGCTCTAATATTCTGTGATAACAGGATCACAAAATAAAATACTCTCCATCTTTATTTCTAGTGGCCAGGTCCTATTAAAAATCTCTCTGCTGCCCTCCCTTCTCTCTGACTTCCTAGGCTCACTTCCAAAGCAAGATTATCCAGTATCTTTCAGGTACCTAAGAGGGACAAGCAAAGAATTCCTCTCCCCTCCCCCAACTGGAGAACCTTCCTGCTAGTTGGTAGCTTCTGAGGAGCACTCCCGACATCTCTCAGAACTGGCATTTATTCCATGCCTAACAAATGACAGGCTCACAATAGATATTCCTTTGTTTGTTCTTGCTATTGCAAGCTAAGGAGATGGAGTCTTTGAATTTTTATCCTTAGATCTAATCTCTGTTGAGTTTTGGGGATAGAAAGGCCAATCTTATTCTTGAGGAATTGGTGAATGGATACTTGAAATTATTGAACTCTTCTCAAAATAGTCACAACCTGCTTTGTAACCTCTTCTAGAATTCAGCAAATCAGCACCGGTCTCTTCCATCTATAGCTCACAGAATTCTTGATTTGAAATGAAATGAAAAATAGACCATTTCCCAGTATTTAGCTAGACCTACAGCGCTTGGAAATTTTCGACAGATCACAACACGGGCTCCAGAATAAAGTCTCTAGCATCTTTTAAACCTCTAGTAAAGAAGGAACTTGATCTCAGATTCTTTAAATAATTAGCAGTGTTTGTGAGTGTTTATCTCAGGGCCCACCCCAGGAACCTGAGCTAGAATAAGGCATGGGCCTCATTAGTCTGGAGATGCCAGGGGTCTGAGGGAGAAGCCCATTCACCAGAAAAGACGTACACTGGAGGAGCACTATGAAATGTGCTAGTCTCTAGGGAAAGGAGAATCTACATTTAACATTTGCCTTAGTGATAACATTTGCCTAGGGAAACCCTCATTGTCTCATCTGGAATTCTAATTAGACTTCAGTTCTGTTTCCTCGCATTCCACTTTGACAGGTCCACACAACTTTAGAAAGCACAGCCTGATCATTTTAATCCTTATTTAAAGTGTTTTGATGGCTTATTGTGCATGCAGGCTAAGTCACTTCTTTAGTATATGACTCTTTGCAACCTCATAGACCATGGTCCACTAGGCTCCTCTGTCCATGGGATTCTCTAGGCAAGAATTCTGAACTGGGTTGCCGTGCCCTCCTCCAGGGGATCTTCCCGACCCAGGAATCAAACCTGCATCTCTTATGTCTCCTGCATTGGCAGGTGGGTATTAGCACCACCTGGGAAGGTCCTCACCTGGCATAAAACATCCTCCATGACTGGACAGCAGCTTTCCTCTCCATAGGCCCAGCCTCATGCTTCGTGTTCTCTTACGCAGAACCACGCACGCCTCTGTGTGCTTATTTCTATGATTGCCTTGGTCCTTGCCGACAGTTATCTGGCTGTGATATTTCAAAACTGAACAGGCGGGTCTTTCCATCAGTGGGAGTAGTCTTCTTTGCCTCACCCATCTTGGTGAGATGTCTTCCTCTGGGTTCCGAGGGGACCTGTGCTCACCTGGACAGCAGAGCCAGACATTCCCCAGGACTGGATCCGAGACCACCACAACCTCCCAAATCTGTAACTATCATTACAGCATCTCAGTTCCCCCTCAAAATGCAGTGAAGTGACTCTGCAGTTGTTACCACATGCTTGATGACATGTGGGGCTGTACCACTTAGTGACACATGATGTTTGGAGCTGCTCTGGTCCCTGGCTAGCTTGGTGATATATCTTCTCACCATTCTCATACTCAGGATTTAGACTGAGCCCTGGAGTAGGTTCTTTGAGCTGCTGTAACAAATTAATACAAACTCTGTGGCTTAACATGACAGAAATTTATTAACTTTAGGTTTTGGTGGTCAGAAGTCTGAAATGAGTCTCACTGGACTAAAATCAAGGTATTGGCAGGTCCATGTTCCCTGTGTGGGCTCCAGGAGAAAAATCTATTTTCTTGTCTTTTCCAGCTTCTAGAAGCTTCCTCCATGGTGTGGTTCTTGGCCCTACATCACTCTGACTCCTGTTCTACCATCACATCTCCCTTTCTGACTTTGACCATCTTCCCTTCCTCTTTCACTTGTAAGGACCCTTGTGATAACACTGAGCCAACTCATAATCCAGAATAATCTCTCCATTGGAAGATCTTTAGCTTAAGTACATATGCAAAGTCCCTTTGGTAGTGTAAGTTAACATATTCACAGGATTTGGTATTAGCAGGTGTAAATCTTTAGAGAGCTTTTATTCTGCCTAGCACAGGTCCCAAAAGTTACAAGAAAGTATATATCATGAAACTTTGGATTTTCTTACAGTAATTTTAAAACTTAGGAAGGGTCACCTCTTGCCTGTTAGTTCTTCTCAATTATGAGCTCCCTGGGGGCAAGGCCCATTCCTGGCACATGGTTGTCTGCTCCATGGACATTCACTGAACTGAAGTGCTGGCTTTTACTGAGAACAAAGAGCAGGGAAACCCTGCAAAAGGTGGGCTAAGAAATGACGTGTATGATCTTTTTCCAAACACATGACACTATTAAAGATACCATATTAAGCACTCTCTCTTTCATTCTTATCAGACCAAAATCTCTATTCCAGTTGCTCAAGAGGACCATGTTTCAAGCCTTCAGCTTTGTTCCTGGACAGAGCAAAAGATCCACATGGTCATTAAAAATAATAGCCTCAGTCAGGGACTTGGAACCACTCTGAAATGCCTGCCATCCGGAGTTGTCTTGGACTTGGAATGAAGGCTGCCGCACTGTGGCTTGGTCAGAACCAGCCCATCTCTCTTCAGTGCCTGCAGCCCCAGGGCTCTTTACCTGCAGTGTCAACTTGAAAAATACACGCAACCTAAAAGTTGAGAGTTAACCTTTATTCACTTGGCATGTTAGGACTAGAGCCTGGGAGACAGTCTCAGGTGACCCCAAGAGAGCTGACTTGGGGGAGGCAGAGGAGAGGCCAGGCTATAAAACAAGTTTGCAGCAAGGGGCAGATAATCTGAAAATGAAAAGATTACTGTTAATTAAGAGAAAACTAAATCTGTCACATGAAGAGATTTAGCGATCTTCTATGTATGGCAGGATGCAAGTGTCTGGACTTGCTAAAATCATTTCTTTCATATGCATCTAGTGATGTGGGGTCAATCCTGCTTTCTTTATTGTTCACATTTATTAACTGTAAGAGCTGGCAAATGTGGCGGATGGCCACCTCTCACACCAGCTCCTTTTCACTTTCCAGGGAGGAAGTAGCTGTTGGCTTCCAAATAGCTGGCTTTGTCTCACCTGGGCTCAGAAATTTGCATTTGGAACAGACTTGCTGACTGGTAGAGCAGAGCACAGAAAATATGTTATTTCACAAGGGGAACCAGGCCACACACCCTGGCTAGGCTTGCTGTCAGGTGTCTAAAGGGCCACCAGGTTTGAGGAGGTGCTCAGCAAGTCTGCCACTGTGCTCCTGAACTCTCAATTTAGTTAGCCTCTCATCTCCCACAGACTCCAGCAGCCCCAGGGAGGATGTGCACTGTGCTAGGCCTGCCTTCTCTCCACAGTCCTGGACCCTTTCTCAATTAGGCCAGTGTACCCAGGCATCACCTCTTTTGTGTCTGATTTGTAGGCATTAGCCCCTCTGCTGCTTTATTTCTCAGCCATCTCTCCTCCATGGTCGGGGCGGGGTGGGGCA
>SJYX01012166.1:153079-172622 GCA_006410675.1 Oreotragus oreotragus
CCAGTTCGATTCCTGAGTCAGGAAGATCCCCTGGAGAAGGGATAGGCCACCCACTCCAGTATTCTTGGGCTTCCCTGGTCCTCAGACATTAAAGAGTCCACCTGCAATGTGGGAGACCTGGGTTTGATCCCTGGTTGGGAAGATGCCCTGGAGGAGGGAATGGTAACCCACACCAGTATTCTTGCCTGGAGAATCCCCATGGATAGAGGAGCCTGGCGGGCTACAGTCCATGGGGTCACAAAGAGTCGAACGCAGCTAAGTACACACACAACACTCCTCCATAGGAGCCAGAACAAGGCATATGAATGCCAGAGCGTGATCTGACCTGCCTAGAGACTGGACAGATCAACACCATCTGGGGACCCACAATTGCATCTCAGACACTTATTTGCCTAAACTGCAAAATGGAGACAATAAGGCCTTGAAAGGACCAGGGCACAGGATAAATAAAATAGCAGAAATAAACAACCTCGCATATCACTTAAGACATAGCAGGTGGTTGATAAATGGTAGATTTTATTATTATCACTGTCACTGATATCATTCCTATCAGCATCATTTTATTCCAGTATGTCTTTGGAAGCTAGAATTCTGAAGCTTCAGGAATTAGCTACAAGGCAGGTCCCTCCACCATCTCCTCCCAGGCAGCATTCTGGCAACAGCTGCCACTTTCTTCACTTATTACTCGTCAGAGCTAATCTCTGGAAGAGTGGGATTAGCTGCGCCTGTGCCCTCTCACCGCTGGGCCATATGCTCTTGAACAACAGCTGTTTGATCGCTTATGCTGGGAGAACACAGTCTTTTCAACCCAAATTTGATAAACATACATTTCTTCTGTCTGTCCTACTTTGGGCCATCTGTCAGCGTGGCATGGTGCCTTCACTGGACTGGCAAGATGCTGAAATAAGACCACCAAGGAAGGTTCAAGGACAATGCCGTCATCAGAGAGGGTTGGGTTTGGAGGCGGGGTCCTCAGAATCTGAGATAGCCAGGGCTCAGGCTGCCCAACCCTCCCCTGCAGGTACAAGAGCCTTGTTCTTAAAAGAGAAACCTGGCCTCCTCAGCTAGGTCAGTCCCCAGATGGAGCCCTCTTGAACAGAAAAGATAATCACCAAGTATTATAACGTGGTGTTTTTTTGGTCACGTGCGAACTTCCAAATTACCTGGAGAGCCCATTCAAAGGCAGATTCCGATTCAGTGGGTCTGGGCTGGGGCTTGAGTTTCTGCATCCAGAATAAGCTCCTAGGTGATACTGAAGCTGCTGGTCTGAGGACCACAGGGGTAATGTTACAAAGCACACCTGATTCAGAGTCAGCAGTCCTGAGTCCTCTAGATAGTGTCCTGCCAAGAGGATGCTTTGTGAATGAGATTCCATAACGAGGGAGATAACCAGGAGACCAAGAGGCCAAGTTCACAGAGGCCTCCTGAGTGGGATTGCCCAGACTCCTCGAATTGTCCCTAACGTGGGCTAGAAACACTGCTAAATCAACCAGCTGAAAACAGAGCCTAATGGCTATATCCTCTTTGATAGCATCAAGTACCAGCTCAGAAGAGGCACATAAACTACAGGAAGTGAGTAGAACGATAAGATGCAACAAAACCCCTATCTGCTCAGTGCCTGCAGATGTAAAGGGGTGATTGGGGGGTGGGGGTCATGCTGGATCGTGACAGCAGGAGCAGGAGGGACCAAACGCTACAAAGCGGAGGACTCAGAACCCTGAAGACAAAATTTACACGCCCGTCCATCTAGCCCCAGGGTCTGGAGGAATCCAGCAGGAGGCTACCCGGAAATGTCTTCCTTTCAGGCCTTTGGAAAGTGTATGCACTTGCCCGGAAGCAGCATAATGGGAGCAATTTCCCCAATCGACCTTGGCAGCCCAGAATTCCGGCAGAGAAGTCAGACGGTGACATCAATCCATATAAATTGCTTTTGAAGATGGAATGCCCAAGATCTCATAATTCTTCTCTAATTGTTAAGGAACTAATTAAACCTGTAGCATCTCTGTTAACTGAGTTTTACGATGTTAATTTCACTACTGGACAAGCTAAGTCAGGCATCTGTGGACTCCACCGTGGGCTTCTGGCTCCTGACAAAAGGCGTTAATGATATTTTCAATGAGCACCGCAGAATCCCAAGTGATTTACCAACAGTCTCTTGCCAGTTCCCACAGGGCCAGGACCTGGCAGCTGGGCATCACCTTTCTGGCCTGGTTCAGGGCAGCCCTTCCCATGGAGCACAGAAGCACACACGTGTGCCTGGGCAGGTACACACGCGTGCCTCATGGGGCAAAACAAACACAGACCACCAGCCTGGAAGGAGATAACCTGCTATTTGGAATCCTGTTTAGATGTCTCTTTAAACTGTTGATGATTCCTTTATTTTAATTGAGATCTGAGCCTTCATTATGGCCATTAGTGACTCGGCTCCTGATCATATCCATCCCATTGGGCATGTCTGCCTGCCCTGTGTTTCCCCAGAAGGGTGGAGGCCCAGACACCCACTTCATCCACACCAAGGATGCTTTGTCCAGCATCGCACAACCCCCAGTCGTGAAGGCAGGGAGTCTATTTGGAGGGAGTGAATTAAGGTTCCCACTCACCTCTGCTCCCTGCCCCACACCTGTGCACAAAAGCTCTGTGATGACACTCTCTAAGCTCATAAGCACCGTAAGAAAGTTACCTAACTTATAGGGAAGAGCAGGGTTAGAAAAAACTCCTATCACTGAACTCCTAGATCCATTCTAGGATCCTAAATGGGATGAGATGGAGCTTGAGACCCTGGAAAATCTTCACTCCCTACTCTCTCCTTACNTCATAAGCACCGTAAGAAAGTTACCTAACTTATAGGGAAGAGCAGGGTTAGAAAAAACTCCTATCACTGAACTCCTAGATCCATTCTAGGATCCTAAATGGGATGAGATGGAGCTTGAGACCCTGGAAAATCTTCACTCCCTACTCTCTCCTTACAGAAGAAACTGTACTTGGCAGACAGGAAGTGCTTACTTAAGAACCCATAAAGCAGTTAGTTCCTGGTGACTCTGGAATCTGGTCGCCTCCCTGCCAGTCCAGAATTTGTTCAGCAAATATCCCCAAATAAATACTTAGTGCAAGTGCGCTTCCAGGAATTTAAAGCCACCCCTAGCCTGGCGGGTTTAGGGGCAGGTGAATTTCTCATAGCTAGAAATGAGCCCAACTCCTGTCCTCACTGAGAGTGACCCAGAGGTCCTGGGTGTGACCCCCCACCGATGGGGGTGAGGTGAGTGAGAGTGGCTCCTGAGATCCACGCAGGGGACTGGCCTCAGAGAGACAAAGGCCATGTAGAGAAACCTTCTGTATTTCCCTCAGGGAGGAAAAAAAAAACCCTAAACACATACTCCTTCTCACGTCCTCTTTTTTTTTTTTTTTTGCTTTTTTCAACCCAAATAAAGCCTCCCAGAGTAGCTAAAACTCTTAGAGCCTCTGAAACTTGACCACCTGTTTGTTTTTCTGAAGCCTGCTTCTTTTCCTCAAAAATAAAAACAATAACAAAAAGGAGAGGAAAGAGGAAAATGTGGCCTGGACCTCATCTGTTCACACCCATGCTTTCTGAAGGTCCCTCAGGAACTAGGTACTTTGAGAGGCTGCCACCCACAGCCCTCCAGTCTCTGAGGCCAGTCCCCAGCCTCCCGATGCGATCTCCGCTCTGGGAAAAGGACCAGCACCATTCTGAGGCAAGGAGGCTGAGTCCAGCCACATCCACCCCTGACTCTGCCTGCAGCTTTGCAGAGTGATGCCCACACCCAAGGGGACTTGGACAAGTCATCAGCTGTTTAGTCTAGTTTCGGGAGAAGAGAGGAGCCAAGCCAAGAATCCACATTGGCCAAAAAGAAGGAAAAAAAAAAAGGAGTAAACACATTGCCAGAAGGTGGCGCTACACCTCAAGACAGGCCAGCCAGAAGGGATGACGACTCGGGAGACAGTAGGATTTCAGAGGTGGGAGGGTGTCCAGAGATGAAATGCAATGAAGTGAAATGAAGTCAGAGCTGGAAAGACCCTGAAAGGTCATTCTGGAATAATCCCACGTCACGGATGGGGAAACTGAGGCCCCCTGAGATGGCCCAGTTGTACACACCAGGAGGTGGAAATCACAAGTCTATCACTGTGTGCTGCCTGCTCTTTGCAAATCTGAGATCAGAGAATAAAACACAAGGATTGTCTGGCCATAGGGGAGCCAGGCTTTTGGAACTGAGGCTCTGACAAGGGGAAAGGACCCCACAGTCTTTTCCTGGGAAAGGACCATGGCACCCTCCCAGAGCAGACAGAGGGTCGGCAGGGGTGGTGGGGGAGCTTGTCTCAGTGGCCCGTACAGCATCCCTGTTTGAGTCTTGACAGGGTCACAAAAGAAGTGGGCTCCAGCACTCACTAGCTGTGCACTGTGGATGTTTCACTCAACCTCTCTGAGCCTAAATAGCTTCATCAACAAGAAGGCATAACAATATCTCCCACTCAAGAATTTGCTGTATGATGCAGGGAGCTCAAACCCAGTGCTCTCTGACAATCTAGAGGCCTGGGGTGGAGTGGGAGGTGGCAGGGAGGTTCAAGAGGGAGGGGACATATATATACCTATGGCTGATTCACGTTGTTGTACAGCAGAAACCAACACAACATGATAAAGCAATTATCCTCCAATTAAAAATAAATTTTAAAAAAATCGCCCATTCAGAATCACATCTGAGAACTAAAGGTTGTAATGTCAAATGACCAGTGCAGCACCTGGCCCACCGTGTGGACTATGTTCTCATGATAGAAATCTTTCTTCTCTTTGTGATGACACCTCTAGTGGTCTCCTCCTGTAGCTATCCAGAACTTGGATCGGAAACGCCCACCTGAAGTGCACTGTGGTGGAAGACCTTGCTCTTACAATGGGCTCATCCCTGAGGGCCGCAGACAAGGAAAGGGAGGTCACAGCATGGACGCCGGAAAGAGGAGGGGGAGGGGCAGAGAGAACCAGGCGAAACTGTCCAGCCTCCCTGTCTCTGTTCAAAGGCCATCTGTAGAGAAATGGTTCCTGTCTACAGATACCTGCATGCTTGTGCACGCACACAAGAGTCCGGAGTTGCAAAGGAGGACACGGTGGGGTGGCCCGAGGGCAGGGTCAGTACAGCCAGGCTTTCACGGCAGCTCCGATCCAGCAGGGAGCCACGTTGCCACCGCCTTCCCACCGGAGGGCTGCCTGGCTCTTTTCAATCCCTGACTCACATTCAGGGCCCCCAGGAGCCAGGCTGCATTATCCACGTCCTCTTCACAGACAAAAGGCCCAGGCCTTGAAAGGGCTTCCTTGGGACCACACAGCAAGGCGTAGGTGAAGCCCACCGCCAGGGGACGGCGCCCAGGCCCCGCCCGGCTTCTCCTCCTGGTTCCAGAAAGGCTCCCCCCACAGCATCTGAGCCTCAGTTCCCTGTAGAGAGGTGAGAGGGCGGGAGGGGGACCCCGCTGAGGTCCCTCCCAGCCCTAAGATCCTCTGACCTGGGGTCCCCAGTCCCACCAGCCTCTGTAAGGGGCCTATCTAACCTAGATCACACGTTTTCAGAGAGGCAGGACTTTCCAGGCCACCTTTTAGCGACACCAGGTGAGGGAGAGACAAGGTCACCCACACGAGGGGGAGGAAACTGCGTCCTGGCCCTCCCCACCGGCATCCATGGACTCCTTGCTTTTGTCACACCGCCGTGAGTGGCCCCGAGCTCCATGCGCCCACTGTGACAGGCAGCTGATAAACAGCACCCCACTCCTGACACTCCCAGCCTTGCCCCAGTTATGTGGTCAGAGAAACACGTGCTCCCTGGGGAGGAGCCTGTGTGCAGTGTGGAGCTGT
This sequence comes from Oreotragus oreotragus, assembly GCA_006410675.1. Taxonomy (NCBI): domain Eukaryota; kingdom Metazoa; phylum Chordata; class Mammalia; order Artiodactyla; family Bovidae; genus Oreotragus; species Oreotragus oreotragus. The sequence continues at coordinate 158,931 of SJYX01012166.1, forward strand.
ACTCCTGAGTGCTCCACAGGGTGGTGAGGTGGACAAATCTGGATTCAAGGCCGGTTTTACCAACTGCATGCTGTGTCAACACAGGCAGGCGATTCTACCCCCTGGGACTTGGGTTTTCTCTGCAGCAAACTGAGGGTAAAGATACACACATCAGCTGCTGTCTTGTAGACACACGACCCGCGTGAAGTGCTTGAAGTCACTGGCTGGCGGTGAGCGCTTCTTAGGCGCTAACGCGGATTAGTGGTGTTTCTGATGCGCGCTCCCCTTACATGTATGGCGTGCCTACTGTGTGCAGGTGCTGTGGAGACTCTTCAGCCTGAGCAGTGGAGCTGTGGCCCCCATGGGCTGGAAGGTCGAGGAGGATGGGAGGCTGGCCGCTAGAAGCTAAGCAAAGGCAGCCTGCGGTTTCTCCTCCCTCGTCCGCGTTGAGAATGTTCCTCAGGCCTGCAGTCTCCACAGGCGGGGAAGCTTTGTGACGTCTCTGTAGTTTGTCCCTGGGATTCTCCAAACTCTCCTCTCTATGCCCACTGTCTTTTCCATTCCTGGAGGTACAGACTCCTCCTGAAGCCACTTGAGACCCATCCTGGTTCTATGTTCTGGGAGAATCCTCCCTTTGATCTGTGCTTCCAAACGTCTTTGACAGGATTCCTGAGGCATGACAGGAGCATGGCAGATGTTGGAGGAGGAACACAGATGACGATGGACACATGATCCCTGCTCTTGAAAAGCCCTCACCCCCTCTCTACATTCATTCGCTCATATTTATTGATTGAGCATTTACTAGGTGCCAGGCATGTGATCAAAATGGCTGATGTGGCTTTCCCCTTGGAGCTTACGGTCAACTGGGAGACAGTAAGTAAGCAAGGCATGACGGTTGCAACAAGGAGAGAGTGCCAAGCTTCATGGGAAAGCAGATGAGACGACAGACAGTAACAGCTAAGGGAGAGAAAGGTTAGAGAGGGAAGCGAGGAGGCCACTTGAACACACAGGAAGAGGCCAGCTCTTCTGGGGGTGGGGCTCAGGAAAGGTTCACAGACAAGAGGAACAACAGAACATCGATGTGGAAACCACAGGTTCTAGAGTCATGCATCTGGCTTCAAAATCCAGCTCTGACATAGATAACTTGGATAAGAACTCAGTTTTTTTTGTCTCTGTTTTCCCATCTGCTAAAATGGGCACAGGGCATCCTAGGTGGCTCAGTGGTAAAGAATCCACAGGTTTGATCCCTGGTCCTGGAAGATACCCTGGAGAAGGAAATAACAACACACTCCAGTATTCTTGCCTGGAAATCTTGGATAAGAACTCAGTTTTTTTTGTCTCTGTTTTCCCATCTGCTAAAATGGGCACAGGGCATCCTAGGTGGCTCAGTGGTAAAGAATCCACAGGTTTGATCCCTGGTCCTGGAAGACACCCTGGAGAAGGAAATAACAACACACTCCAGTATTCTTGCCTGGAAATCCCCATGGACAGAGGAGCCTGGCAGGCTGCAGTCCATGGGGTTGCAGAGTCGGACGTGACTTAGCAGCTGAACAGCAACAAAATAGACACGATATCAGCCCTTGATGTAGAATGTTGATCCAGGGACTAAATGAGATGGATCATGGGAAATGGATGGGTCTGTGCCTGCTGGTATATAAAACCACTCAATGTGGTCATCTTTATTGCAATTATTGAGTAAGATGCAAGCTGACATAAAGCATTGCCAGCAAGTGATTATGCAGAAAGGCATCCCCAACTCTGAGTGGGACCTCTGGTCTCGGGCAAGCCATTTCTTTCCCCCGATCCTCATTTTCCCATCTATGAAATAAGTGGGATTGTTACTGATACTTGAGGTCTCTTTCTGCAATCAAATGCTATAACTGGGATGAGCGCAGGCCCTTTGAAGTCCATGACCACACAAAGTGATCCCTCTTACATGGCTGCTCACTTCCTACATTCATGTAGACTATAGCCAAACCATATTCTTCATAACAGCAAAGCTGTCCATGTCACAGATCTGAAACCATGTCGGGAGGGTGCCGTAATCCACATAAACTAGTACCCGACGTGGGTGTGCTACCAGAACACTCCTGTCTGTGTGCAGTCTCGGGCTGAATCTTCACAACCAGTTCATTCCCCACTGAACACACAGGTGCCCAACAGAAGTGATGACAAAGCCATCATAACATGCATTCAGATCCAGGAGGCATGTGGTTTCCATATGCCCCATCGTGCTCATGACATTGTGGTTGATACTTTATAGTCTGCCTTTCAACAGAATCCTTTCTCTCAAGGTCTGGCCAAGTGGTCGAAACCATACACATTCAACTACATGGTGAATGTTTGTCCTCTGGCTTCTTTTTGGCTCCAGGAAAAAGGGTCTTACCTTGTCTTCTGTCTTGTGAAGTAGCATTAACCCCCACCTAAGACAGAAGCTGGGAGTCATCCCAGACTTCTTGTCCTCATGTCCAGTGATTAATTGGTGACCACGCACTATAAATTCTACCTCCTTGACATTTTTCAGATGAGTCCAATGTGCTTTAGCCCCATTGCCACATCCTGGCTCATTCACTTACCAGGCCCCTGCTCAGAATTTTGCAATCAGCTTGGTTTACTGTCCTCCACTGGCTGCAACGTCTCTCCTGTTTCAGGCTAGCCTGTTCTAAAAACACAGCTATGAATATGTTTTTCTACAGTCTGACACTTTTCAATTAGTTCTCCATTCCCCTACCAGTGGTTCTCAAACTTGACCATGCATCTGAGTCATCTGGAAGAGTTTCAAAACACACATTGATGAGCCTGTGCCCAGTTTCTGATACAGTAGATCTAGGATCCAACCAGTCCGTCCTAAAGGAAATCAGCCCTGAATATTCAGTGGAAGGACTGATGCTGAAGCTGAAACTCCAATACTTTGGCCACCTGATGCAAAGAACTGACTCATTTGAAAAGACCCTGGTGCTGGGAAAGATGGAAGGCAGGAGGAGAAGGGGTGACAGAGGATGAGATGGTTGGATGGCATCACTGACTCAATGGACGTGACTTTGAGTAAACTCTGGGAGTTGGTGATGGAAAGGGAGGCCTGGCGTATTGTAGTCCATGGTGTTGCAAAGAGCTGGACATGACTGAGTGAATGAACTGAACTGAGATCTAGGATGGAGTCTGGGAACTTGCATTGGTAGCAATTTCCAGGTAATTCTGATGCTGCTATTCTAGGAACCACGTTTTAAGTACCACTGGGGCTTCTGAGGTGGCGCAGTGGTAAAAAGAATCCACCTGCCAAGGCAAGAGATGTAGGAGATGTGGTTTCAATCCCTGAGCCGGGAAATCCCCTGGAGTAGGAAACCACTCCAGTTTTCTTGCCTGGAAAATTCCATGGACAGAGGAGTCTGGTAGGCTACAGTCCATGGGGTTGCAAAGAGTCGGACACAACTGAGCTGCTGAGCATGTGAGCATGTACAACCTACACTCTAAGGTGTAAACCCCTTACCCAGGCTCTTAAGAGTCTGCACAGTCTGTACCCTGTATGGTTCTTTCACATTATTTCAAGTGATTCCATGCACACACATAGACCTTATATTTGGGACCACCGAGGCCAAATATCCTCATCAGACAGAGACCCTCTAGTTTGAGCAGACAACCCAGGCTGTAGGTTGGACGCTCACAGCCTTACAAAGCAAGTGGTAGAAATGAGTCAGAAGTCAATGGAGAACCAAAGGCTCAGCCACCCGGCAGGTGCTGACAAGCACTGACACCCAGGCTTTGTAGCTGTGCTTCAGCGTTGATGCATCCCAAATGCTGTCTCCTCCTGATGCCTTTAAGCCATGTGGCGAAATAAACAGTGCAGCCAAATCATCATTTAAGCCAAACATAAACAAGATCTAAAACAGAATAGGATGGACATGAGCCAAATGGAAAGGTAGTTTAAGGTTATGAAATCTGGCTTGGAAATCACATGTTGTCTGAACTTGTAAACATCAAAGTGCCAGACTGGAAAACTGTAACAATGCAATAATAATTAATAATAATAAAATCATGCCTTCCCCACTGTTACCCCAGGATACAAAATCATAAAAAGAAATTAAGATGTGATAGGGCCTATTAAGTCATTGACTCTCTGTCTCTTGAGAGGGGAGACAAGCACCATTTACAGAGTTGGAAAAACCTTGTCTTCCAAGGAGGATTCACAAGTGCCTCAAGAATAGAGGGAGCTTTGCAAGAGGCAAGATTGGGAAAATTCTGCTTACAAGCCATATAGCAGCCTCCATGTCTCCCACCTCTGGAGTTCGGGGTTGCTGATGATGGAAACAGGCCTATTCCCACTTCCTTGGAAGGAAAAGGGAAGCCCTAACCCGCCACCTAGAAAAGGAAATGGCAACACACTCCAGTGTCCTTGCCTGGAAAATCTCAGGGACACGGAAGCCTGGTGGGCTACTGTCCATGGAGTTGCAGAGTTGGACACAGCTTAGTGACTATATGACAACAAATTCCCCACCCCCTCTCCTATCAGCATCTCTCACTGGGTCATCTCCAGCTGCCACACCCAGGAGGCTCATTTGACAAGACAGTGGCTGTGACCTTGAGTCTCACACAAGCACTGTGGCTGGGGCAGCCCTCTCCCACCCACCCAGACACAGGGTTACTCACTTCAAACAATGCCAGGGAACTAGCTAGAATTTACTTTCAATATTTGGTGGATGTGCATACATTTGCTTTTTTCTTTCAGAACTCAAGATCAAGACAATTTGACAATTCAGAGTTAAGCATGTAACAAAGTATTCTCATGTAATGTGATGATAGTACTCAAATCACTCTTTTTAGATGAATTCCACGCCCCCCCTCTCAAATGGAGTAAACATTATCTGTCTTAGGAATTGTTGAAGATCTTCCTCATACCCAAAACAACAGCAACAACAAAGGTCCCCACTGAGCAGACAGAATCACTTGATAGGCCTTTGAAATAAAACTGTTTGATGGAATTTATTTGGGATAAATATCTATCTTTTCCACTGTCATAACATATTTTCTTATATTGTCTCATTTAGCATAAAGTAAACCCACTTGACTGAATTGGTGCTTTGCTGATCTGTGAGAGGTATTTCTGCCACGTTGTAGTTTTGAGTAAGTCCTGAGCAAAGGTATTTATAGTATTTCAAATTCTCTCGAACATCATGATCTCTGTTTAGAGAGGTGCCGTTCAATATGGTAGTGACTGCCTGAGGGTGTGCTCAGGGGCCTCAGTCATATCTGACTCTTTGAGACCGCATGGACTGTGGCCTGCCAGGCTCCTCTGTCCATGGGATTCTCCAGGCAAGAATACTGAAGTGGGTTGCCATGCCCTCCTCCAGGGCATCTTCCTGACCCAGGGATCAAACCTGTGTCTCCTGCGTTTTCTATATCGCAGGTGGATTCCTAACCACTGAGTCACTGGGGAAGCCCATGGTAGTGACTAGCCACACGAAAAAATTTAAGCTTAAATTTAAAATTACTAAAATTAAGTCAAGTTGAATGCAGTCCAAAATTTCAGTAAAATAGGTGGTTAATGCACACAAACCACATATTAAATATTTCATAGTCATTCACAGGTAGTGGCTACCATATTGGATTAACGAATACAGAAACTTTCTATTTTCATAGAAAGCTCTATTCCACAGCCTTATTTTAGAAGTTTATCTTCTCCTAAAGCCTTTGTTATAAAAGTTTATTCACCCCGACCTCTCTCATCCTCCAATCCTGCTCTCAGAATCAACCCCTATTACATTTTCTCATCCTCTGCTCAACAAATGCAGCTTACATCCCATGTGGGCTCATAGTCTCTGGCCTGTCCAACCCTGAGAACTGGCCTTCATCCTGGCAGAAAATAAAGAATAGATTCTTACTCAAGGTAATTAATAATTCAAAACCAGTTTCAAATTCCAACAGTCTAATTATTGGTGTCTGATCCTATTAATGGTTGTGGAAGTCAAATCTCTTTTGTGCTCAGATACATTCCTGTCCCTTACCTGAACGTCCATCATCCTGTCAGCTCTGACCTCAGATAACTCCAAGCTGCAATTGATTGAAAATGACTCCACTTTTAGGCATACTCTTGGTGCCTTTGGCTTATGACTGGTCATGGACTCAGTGTCACATGGGAAAGTTGGGAATCAGGTATGAGCATCCATTAGTTTTTCTCTCAACAGCCCTAAAAAGTAAAAGCATTAGTCGTACAGTCATTATCAGACTCTGTAACCCATGGACCATTGCCTGCCAGTCTCCTCTGTCCATGGAATTCTCCAGGTTAGAATGCTGGAGTTGGTAGCCATTCCCTTCTCCAGGGGACCTTCCCAAGCCAGGGTTTGAACACAGGTCTCTTGCATTGCAGGCAGATTCTCTACTATCTGAGCCACCAGGGAAGCCCCTCATCAGTCCAGTATTTGTTCAGATTAGAACATGGTATAGTAGAAAGCATACCCCCAGTCATGGAATTTTGGATCCATGCTTCCTCTGACTCTAGGAATTTGGTCAAACTATAGAACATCTCTGAGCCTCCCTGTCCTTACTTATGGGAATACTAATAACAAAATCATGAGTTTGTGGTGAAGTTTATATGGCATAAGGATATTAAACAGTTAGTTCAGTGGTGAGTTTATAGATATCCAGACACTCAGGGCAATCATTCCCTTTCAATGTTTTTCTTTAGAAATTTTTGAATTAGTGGTAATAAAATAATGAAGGCAGTCACTTTTTTAAAAAGCCATTAAAAGACTACAGCTCTTTAAAGTAGCTATTTAATTAACTCTTGCTTTTGTTTATATTACTACAAATAATCTGTGTTATCCATGCTCTGCAAAGTTAATTGTTCAGAACAAATGGGTGTCACTTGAAATCTTACAGGCAAAGCGATCCCTTAAAAGGCCAGCACTTTCAGCGCTAACTTTAAATTAGAGACACACGTTTTCTCTGCCCAAGTGAGATTTCCAATCACTAAGTTATTCTTGTTCCAAACTTATCCACAAGTACAACAGCAAGGTCAGGTAGCAAAGCATGGTGGGTAAAGAGTGTTGGCTCTGGAGCCAACTGCCTGAAACAGAATCTTGACTTGGTTTCGTCCTAGCTGAGGAGTTAATGAATTAATACCCTGGAACAGTATATGGCCCATGACAAGGGCTTTCTTTCTAAGTCTATGTATCATTAAGAAATTATCCTAAGATTCCAAAGACCCTGGTGCACTCACCTGAAATATTATGATCATTGGGAAAAGTGCGGGAATTCTAGCAATTCCACTAATAGTGATAAGATGTATCGATCACTCACCTGGACCAGGCCCTGTGCTAAGTACTTTGAAGTGAAAACAAGTGAAAGTGGTAGCCACTCAGTCATGTCTGACTCTTTGCGACCTCAGAGACTGTAACCTGTCAGGCTCCTCTGTCCATGGAATTCTCCAGGCAAGAATACTGCAGTAGGTAGCCATTCCCTTCTCCTGGGGATCTTCCCATCCCAGGGATTGAACCTGGGTCTTCTGCATTGCAGGCAGATTCTTTACCATTTCATAAATCATTTCATTTCATTATTTATTCTTCAACCTATGAGCCCTTGGGCAAAACCAGAATTCAGTAGAGGAAAATCTAACTCCCAAACCCAAACTCTTCACTCCAGTGTGTTTCTGCCTCTCCAGATAAGCAGGCTGTGAAGAGGGAGGTCTACTGGTTTCAACCTGACATACTGGGCTCAAGTCCCCAGTCCACAGCTCTAGTTTAAGACCCACAAGTCAGGCACTCTGTGTTACTCAAAGAAGGAGAGAAGGAAAGCTGGTGGGCTTGAAAAGCCCTTCTTGGCCCCTCTTGGCACTACATGCCAGGTTAGGGTTTCCAACCGAACCTGCTTAATCTGGATTTTGTTTTTTCACTTGTGCACATAGAGCTTTCTGCCTTTTGAAACAAAGCCACTGGTAAACAACTGGCATCACTTATTAAGCATCCAAATTCCTGGCCAGTTGCCCTGGTGAAGCAAGACCACCAATTCAGAAGGGGACCCTCAGCATCCTGAAGTGCAGTGGTCACAAGACTCCTGCACCCAACATTTTGTGAGCAGTGGGGATTCTCGCAAAACAGGGCTTTAAAATGTGCAGGTACCCCAGAACACTCTTGTTGATCAGCCTCTACTGTGACTTCCCTGAGATGGTAGCCTTATACTTGTTTGTTTCAGTAAGAGTAGTCTCTACTCTCTCCCACTCTAATCCTTTGCATTTACAACCATTTATCCCCAAGAATGACTATAGCTTAAGCCATCTCACCAACTTTCTGTTTCTCACTATCTCTAGAACAAATGCTTGGAATCCTTGTCATGTGGAGAATAATAAAGGCTGCCTGGTATAGTGAAAGAAAAGTGAAAGTGAAAGTGCCTCAGTCGTGTCTGACTCTTTGCAATCCCACTGACTATACAGTCCATAGAATTCTCTAGGCCAGAATACTGGAGTGGCTAGCCTTTCCTTTCTCCAGGGTATCTTCCCAACCCAAGGACTGAACCCAGTTCTCCCACATTGCAGGCAGATTCTTTACCAACTGAGCCACAAGGGAAGCCCATTATTAACACATCAGTCAGACGTGGGTCTGCATTCCAGCTCCAGCAGTTATTGCTCAAATAACTCAGTGGCTCTAAGAGTCAGCTTCCTTCCATGTTACATAGGAGGGCAAGAGTGTTCATAACATCCTCTGGACAAACCTTAACTGACAAAAGTAACGAATAAGAAGACTTGCAAAGATTTAAGAATCTGAGAGTCTCCTTGTGATTGCTGATCATAGATATGATGCTGACTCTGTACATGGTTATGAATGAGTCTCTAGTTGGCCCTATCTTTGTAGATGCTGACCCTTGAGTCTCAGCAAGTCACCCCATCCTCAATCCCTTACCGTTCTACAGGGATGCAGACCCTCATTATCCAGAGAGCTGCCCCTTTCTAGCACATAAACCTAAAACCACTAAAGCAATATATATTTGTACACATACATTTATCAAGCTTACATGTGATTTCTCAATAATATCCAGGTCTGTAATAAGTTTTTATGGACCAGAGGTTAAAAGCTGCATAATGTTTCGCTCAGTTGTGTCCAACTGTTTTCGACTCCATGGACTGTAGCTTGCCAGGCTCCTCCATCCACAGGATTTTCTAGGCAAGAATACTGGAGTGAGATGCCATTTCCTCCTCCAGGGGTTCTTCCCAACCCAGGGATCAAACCCAGGTCTCCTGCACTGCAGGCAGACTCTTTACCGTCTGAGCCACCAGGGAAGCCCATTTATAGACAAGGCAAAAGGAAATCTACATAACCACCAAGAAGTGGTGGACAACATTCAGAAAGGAGGCACAGGAAACACCAGCAAAGGAGACAACACTGTGGGACAGTAAGTGCCAGGGCAGGAGGTAGGCAGATCTCACAAGTGCCCTGCACACACTACCCACCTCCACTCCTACTCTGACCAAGATGAAAATATGCAGCAGCCCAGTGAAACAATGGGTGATGTGACCCCTGCCAGGCAGATACAACACACGGTGTGTTCAGGTTATACGGGTCCTTTGAGTTTCTTAAGTCCAAACTCTCACAGTTCAGATGAAAAAAATAGGACACAAGAAGGTCCACAAACTCTTTTTCTCCCTCCAAAGTAAAATCTCTTAGAACTGGGCAAATTTGGTTCAATACCTTCTGCTAGCTCTGTGTAATGAAGATGGTGGTGAGCTATCTAACACTTGTTAAGTGCTTGTGAATGGCCAGGTTCTGTTCTACAAGTCTTAACTCATTTATAATTCAAAACCTCTATTGGAGGTAGAGACAATTCAGTCCTATTTTCCTGAAAAGGAAAGTGTTGTAGACAATCAGTTCAGTCACTCAGTCATGTCCGACTCTCTGTGACCCCATGGACTGCAGCATGCCAGGCTTCCCTGTCCATCACCAACTCCCGGAGCTTACTCAAACTCATGTCCATCACCTTGCTGATGCCATCCAACCACCTCACCCTCTGTCGTCCGCTTCTCCTCCTACCTTCAATCTCTCCCAGCATCAGGGTCTTTTCAAATGAGTCAGTTCTTCATATCAGGTGGCCAAAATGTTGGAGTTTCAGCTTCACCATCAGTTCTTCCAATGAATATTCAGGACTGATTTCCTTTAGGATGGACTGGTTGGATCTCCTTGCAGTCCAAGAGACTCTCAAGAGTCTCTCCAGTACCACAGTTCAAAAACATCAATTCTCCGGCACTCAGCTTAACTCACCATGGTAACATAGCTGAGAAGTGATGGAGCTTAGAGAGGATGTGTGTCGATTGTTAGGCTGACTTCCATCAAAAATTTTAGAACAGCGATGATTTTTCCACTTTTTTTTTAATCATGATCCATTTCTATGACATATCTGGTTCCCTAAAGATAATAGATAAATGACAGGTCAATATATTATCTTCTAGTACCTTGCACTGATAATTCTTCTCATCAAGCCAAACATTGGTATTGCTTTTCTCCAGGGGTGAGTTGTTGACTTTGCCCAATGCCACTGGAGCAGCAACAGTTCAGTTCAATCTGAAACTATTGCTTTCCTGTTTAATTCCATAGCCATTAATTCTCTGACTTTACTCTTTAATCCCTCAACATCTGTTTCTTCAAATGCCTGTGTTCAGGTCATTGGTGGGTTTGTTGACTTCTGTTCAGCCTCTACTTCTTGTATTCTGTCTTAATGCTAAAATCTTTTAAAGCAAATGATAATCAGAGTTGTTACCTGAATTTTTTTCTTTTTAAACATTTTTATTTACTTTTTAAATAAAGTTATGCATATTTAAAGCGTATAATGCAGTTACACATTTACACACATATGTAGTGATTTATATATATAGTGTAACAATTACACTGTAAGGTGATTACTAAAGTCAAGCTAGTTATTTCCAAATGGCATACTTACCATTTGCTTGTGTGTGGTTAAGAGCACCTGATTTCACTCTCTTAGTGAATTTCCAGTATAATTGTAAAAATTTGATAATCCCCAATGTTGGCAAGGTTAAGTGTGACTATTCACACTCATATTCTGATAATTTTATACATTTAGAAAATTGTATTACAGCATGTTGCAAAAGTCACCAAAGTAATCATGTCCTTATGTCACTTTTTCTTTTCTAAAAAGGTTTATTAAAGCTAGAATTTACTAAAAACTTTATTTAAATTTTAAATGCTCTCCAAACAAAAGGTGCTGCTCAGTCATGCCTGACTCTTTGTGACCTCATGGACTGTAGCCCACCAGGTTCCTCTGTCCAAGGGATTCTCCAGACAAGAACACTGGAATGGGTATATATTCCCTTCTCCAGGGGATCTTCCCAACCCAGGGATTGAACTCGGGTCTCCTGCGTTGTTGGCAGATTCTTTTGCCGTCTGAGCCACCAGGGAAGCCCAAATGGAAGATGGCCATCCATATATTTGAATATTGTGCAGTCATCAAAAATAGTAATTATGACAACCTTAAAATATTTCTCGTATGACATTAACAAAAATAATCAAGACACTAAATTCCCCTTTTACCATGGCTGCTGCTGCTGCTACTAAGTCACTTCAGTCGTGTCCAATTCTGTGCGACCCCATAGACGGCAGCCCACCAGTGTTCTGTAAAGGTGTATATGTAAGTGTCCAAGAGATGAACATTTTCACGGAAAAATCGCTTTTAAAATTGTGCTAGAGAATGAGACGAGTTTCTTTCAATTTAAAAACATATCTGTTATATTTTTAACTTATTTAACCCAAAGGTCAGTTATCCCTATATGATGTTGCTATGGACTCTTTCCTGGGTCTCCAGGAGGATTCCAAGCTTCCCTCCAGGAGTTGCTGTCCAAGAAGCCAAGGATCAGGGTTTCATACACATGAGCCCACTATGCCTCGCTGGATCACCCATCTCACTGGACCACCCCTAGGTAACTTTCTGATCATTTTTAAAGCAATTCCCAAAGATTGCAGCAGGTCAAGCTACAAGGTAAGTGTTATTTTGGGCTTCTTAAAATTAAAAAAGTCCCCAATAATCTCACTTTAGATTGCCTCAGTACTCGAGGTGTAAGGCACCGATACATTGCATGTCCTCTGGAAGACAATACACTCATTCAACATTTTGGCGCCAGCAAAACTGATTTGGGCCACCTCAGAGCATGATGTCAGCCGTCACTGCAGATGATTCAGGCTTGAGGATAGAGCTCTGGCTACTCTTTGACCCAAGAACAATAAATAGCAATTAATTGAGGCAATTGATTTGCCAGTCATTGGACCAACTGGAAACTGAGATCCAGCAGAATAATTTGTTATGTATTTCAGTGTAAGTTAAACTCTCAGAGGTGTCTGCTCTCGCCTAACTGATAACTCACACTCTTTGAAATTCAACCGCATGGGTAGCTTTCCAAGCATAGATCCTCCCCCTGGACTCTTATTCACTAGCTTGTCAATCAGATGTTCAACCTTCCTTTAAAGTTTAAGCCTTATTAACCTACACACTGGATTTGACTGGTGATAGGCCACTCCAGACAATGGAAACCCCTCCCAGGTTCTAAATCCTCTCGTCCTGGTTCAGCTCCCCACAAATTCCCTGGAAGGGATGAAAGAATCACTCACATGTCTGGTCCATCGAATACAGGCAGTGAGAGGACAGTTGTTGTTTTTTTTTTTTTTTAAGAGATCGTAGAGGCCCTGCTGATTGAGACATCTTGGAGGAAAACCAGCTCTGCTCCAAACCAAACTCTGCCTGGAGCAGGCAAGAGTGCCCAGCTCAGCCTTCAGAGGCTCTGCCGGGGTCTTGCTGTGCACGCCATATGCAAGATCCCAACCAAATGTAGAGTTGGCAAAGGTCCCCATTTCAGAGACAGGCATGCCAGGGTTGCCCAGATACTGGTAGAAAGTCAGCTCCAGAGTTGGGAATGCCTAGTCGAGAAGATTCTAGCTGGAAAGTCAGTGACATTATTAGTGGAGGCAGCTTGGATGTCAAAAATATGGTCTTTATGACTGAGGCAGGGCAAGGGGCAATCCCAGGCCCCCAGGAATCCCACCATCCTTTGATTTCTTTCTTTTGTTCCATCACAGCGGAACATCACCTTGTTCTGAACATTTTTTTCCAAGAGTTTCCCAGAGTCTTGGCATCTCTATCACTTTCCACAAATGCCAGCTTAAAAATAAAATAATGTACACGCCGCTGATGAGTGGAAACTGACTGGAAGAAACTGAGACACGTGGTGTCACAGACATGAAATAGACAAAGGAAGGTCCATGTTTCATAACCCAGAGCAGTGCTGCTTTTCAGCACAAGGTGCAAAACGTGGAGAGGAAGGGAGTTTGGAGATTCACTGAGTTGTCCAGATGTTTACTGGTTTTTTAGAAATATCAGAATCGTCTGCTCAGACCTCCAGTTCCACCAGCTCACCTAGCTGAGGCTCTGCCTGTCCCTGTGCCCATATGACAGAGGTCCCTATGCCTTGGGAGAAGCTTATGTAGTTCCTAACTGTAGAAAACCTCCACAACTGCTGGTAACTGAGTCAAGAATTACACAGTGAGTCCTAGTTTAACACTGTTCACCAAAAGTCAGTTCAGTTCAGTTCAGTTGCTCAGTCATGTCTGACTCTTTGTGACCCTATGAATTGCAGCACACCAGGCCTCCCGGTCCATCACCGACTCCTGGAGTTCACTCAGACTCACGTCCATCGAGTCCGTGATGCCATCCAGCCATCTCATCCTC
>SJYX01012166.1:175232-212967 GCA_006410675.1 Oreotragus oreotragus
GGACCAGATGCCGTGATCTTCATTTTCTGAATGTTGAGCTTTAAGCCAACTTTTTCACTCTCCACTTTCACTTTCATCAAGAGGCCCTTTAGTTCCTCTTCACTTTCTGCCATAAGGGTGGTGTCATCTGCATATCTGAGGTTACTGATATTTCTCCTGGCTATCTTGATTCCAGCTTGTGTTTCTTCCAGCCCAGCGTTTATCATGATATACTCTGCATAGAAGTTAAATAAGCAGGGTGACAATATACAGCCTTGACGTATTCCTTTTCCTATTTGGAACCAGTCTGTTGTTCCGTGTCCGGTTCTAACTGTTACTTCCTGACCTGCATATAGATTTCTCAAGAGGCAGGTCAGGTAGTCTGGTATTCCCATCTCTCAGAATTGTCCACAGTTTATTGTGATCCACACAGTCAAAGGCTTTGGCATAGTCAAAAAAGCAGAAATAGATGTTTTTCTGGAACTCTCTTGCTTTTTCGCTGATCCAGCAGATGTTGGCAGTTTGATCTCTGGTTCTTCTGCCTTTTCTAAATCCAGCTTGAACATCTGGAAGTTCACGGTTTACGTATTGCTGAAGCCTGGCTTGGAGAATTTTGAGCATTACTTTACTAGCATGTGAGATGAGTGCAATTGTGCAGTAGTTTGAGCATTCTTTGGCATTGTCTTTCTTTGGGATTGGAATGGAAACTGACCTTTTCCAGTCCTGTGGCCACTGTTGAGTTTTTCAAATTTCCTGGCATATTGAGTGCAGCACTTTCATAGCATGATCTTTCAGGATTTGAAATAGCTCAACTGGAATTCCATTACCTCCACTAGCTTTGTTCGTAGTGACACTTTCTAAGGCATACTTTCCAAAAGTCAGGGGGCTGAGTAAATACTCAAAAGTATACATTTTTAGCAGTCAAAAAAATCTGGTTTTATTCTCTGAATCTCTGCTAAAGTCACCATAGTGGTTTATATTTTAAGAGAAAACCAGAAAAAAATATTATATTTTCTATTTCAAGAAATGTTTCAGAGAGGCTGATGTTAGTTTCTCTATGTTACCTCCCTTTATTTTCTCAGGGAAATGGTGCAAATAAATCAGAATAACATGAAGACTGTTGTTCATTTAGTTTATCCTGAATGTACAACGGCTGTTACAGACTTTTTCAAAAAGAAGCTTATGGAAAGAGGAAGAAAAAAATTCCAAGTCTGCCCATGTTGTTAGTTTATTATATAGTTTCATACGGATGATCGGGAGACCTTTAGAGGAAAACAAATATCAAAGACTTTAAGTTGTATCAGGGCTTCCCTGATAGCTCAGTTGGTAAAGAATCTGCCTGCAATTCGGGAGACCCCAGTTCGATTCGTGGGTCAGGAAGGTCCCCTGGCAAAGGGATAGGCTACCCACTCCAGTACTCTTGGGCTTCCCTTGCGGCTCAGCTGGTAAAGAATCTGCCTGCAATGCGGGAGACCTGGGAAATCCTTGCTGTCTTTCCTACTCAGTTTCCTCTCTAGTGCCCAAGCCCAAAAGAGCATGAAGACCAAACGATGTCCTCTATGGAATTCAGGCATTGAAGGAAATCACTGCCTACCACTGTAGCTCCTTCACCCCCAGACCTGAGGTTGACATGGTGCTTGGACATGCAGGCTGGGAGGGCAGTGGGAGAACATGTCAGCTTTACACAAAGCATCTGAAGGTCAAGGCTGCAACTGTCCTTCCACTCTGCAGGTTCCATGTTATTGGAGGAATTTACCAGCAGGTGAACTTTCTGACTCTCATCAGAGGCTAGCCACGTTCTTTCAAGGACATGCTT
Source organism: Oreotragus oreotragus (assembly GCA_006410675.1). Lineage (NCBI taxonomy): Eukaryota > Metazoa > Chordata > Mammalia > Artiodactyla > Bovidae > Oreotragus > Oreotragus oreotragus. The sequence goes on from SJYX01012166.1 coordinate 177,028, forward strand.
ACAGGAAAGTGTACTGACTTCTGAGAACTCAGGATCTACACAGAGGAGCTGCTGATGTGGCAGAGATGAGTAGAGGAGATCAGCTGTGATTTTCCAGGATTAGCTTTTAGTCTCTCTGATCGGGAATCTACCCCCAAAAGTGTGACCTCTCAGCCTCTATGTGTATGTAGACTAACAGCTCAATAAAGCTGACTCAAGTAATTCAGAACACTGTTGGATAAAGGAGACAGCCTGATTTGACAGAAAGAACATGGAGTTTTGAAGTCAAATACAAAATCTTACTCATGAGCTGTCTGACTCTATGAATCCCATTTTCCTTACCTGTAAAGTGGGGTAAAACCTCCATAACTAAAGAGCTATATAACCCTGAAAATGGAGAAAGTCTTTCTAAACACAAAGTCAAAGCATAGAGACATAAATGGAAGAGCAAAGTGACTGTCTAGTCTAAAAATGATAAGAAAATTAAAAGAAAATATCAAATTTGCAACTTTATATTTGCACACAGATTAATATTCTTAATAAAGAATTGTTGTAAGTCAATAGTAATGATCAACCACAAAATTCTAAATGGGCAACAGACATAAAAAAGATACATAAATGATCAATAAACATATGAAAAAAATCAACTTCACTAAGTATCAAAGGATTATGAATTATTCCAAAATGAAATTCTATATCTATCAAATTAGAGTAGACTTTTTAAAAACACCAAAGATTGGATGAGATAAAAGAAAATGTGTGTTGTCCAATATTGCAGGTGGGAATGCAAACTGGTATAACCTTTTCAGAAATGACCCAAAACTTTTAACGATGGTCATACTCTTTAACCAAACAATTCCACTCTTGAGGATTGATCTTAAGGAAATAGTCACAGATGTGTTAATCATTTAACTAAGAGGATGTTTGCTCCAGTGCTGTTTGTAACAGCAAATATTTAGAAACACAACCTAACTATTCAGCATTCTTTCAAGTAAGTCATTCAACAAATATTTACTAAGCACTTAGTAAGCTTGGGCCTTGGACACAGTAGACCAAGTAAATCAAGGCAGTGCAATGTAACGCAATATTCTGCAGCATTAAAATGAGATAGAATCTTTAATGACAGAAGAGTCATCATGTCATTAACTGGAAAAAAAAAAGCATGTTAAAAACAGACTGTGTAATATAATCCCATTTGAGGAAAAATATTCATATTTTCATGACATTTTGGAATCATGCAACAGATTTTCAAAGTGGTGATTGCTGGGTGATGAGAAATGATTATTTAAACCTCCTTCCTTTCTCTTTCTCTACATTACAACTTTTTCTCCACTAACATAAATCTTTTAAATTTTTTGTCACTCATTAATTTATTAAAAACACCAGCACTGTGTTTTGAAGATAAAATAAGAAAAATGTCTGGTATATAATAAATGTCCCAAACATTCCATTTGTCTTTCTGTTTATAAATTATCCCCAACACTTTCAGTGGTCAGTTTTCTGAAAGCCTAAGTCACTTGAGTGTTAGCTCAAGCTGCTGGTTAGGAGCTAGATTTTGGGAATGATATCCTTCATCACAGAGCACTTGGGGTCATCAAAACAGATCGTGAAAATGCCAGCTCTCTCCTCATCAGGGAAAGCTCATCCTACCTTACTGTCTTTTTCACTCCAGTACTTTTATCCCTCCCAATGTTCTTTTGTCACTGCAATAGTTTCACTTTCTCTCTGTTTCTTTCTCGAGCTCTGCCAGCTTGTTTTTAACCTCCTTGCATTGATTTCCATCCAATCTTTGAAACTTTAAGTTTCTTCTTTGAGTTTTTTTTTTTTTGTCAAGTGATAATAAAGTTGACGTTCTCTATAATGTTTTTGAAACTTTAGAGACCTACTTGAAGTCTTGTTTCCTTAGGTAACGTATGTTTTCCTTCTGCTTTTTCTGGTGTTCATTTCCTCCTTTTTCTTTGCAATATCTGTGCATAGACTGGATGTTCGGTTCTTCTTCATATTTCTGACTTTTCAATGTGTCCAGATACTTATCAAATAAGAGTTTGTGGAAGTGCCAAGGAAGAGAGTTAATGCAATGAGCAATTTGTGTTATATTTACTACCTATAAGTCTGTTCAAGCTTCCCTGATAGCTCAGTTGGTAAAGAATCTGCCTGCAATGCAGGAGACCCCAGTTTGATTCCTGGGTCCAGAAAGATCTCCTGGAGAAGGAAGAGACTACCTACTCCAGTATTCTTGGGCTTCACTTGTAGCTCAGCTGGTAAAGAATCCACCTGCAATGTGGGAGACCTGGGTTCTATCCCTGAGTTGGGAAGATCTGCTGGAGAAGGGAAGGACTACCCAATCCAGTATTCTGACCTGGAGAATTCCATGAACAGTATAGTCCAGTTCAGTTCAGTCACTCAGTCTTGTCTGACTCTTTGTGACCCCATGAATCGCAGCACACCAGGCCGCCCTGTCCATCACCATCCCCCAGAGTTCACCCAGACCCACGTCCATCAAGTCTGTGATGCCATCCAGCCATCTCATCCTCAGTCGTCCCCTTCTCCTCCTGCCCCCAATCCCTCCCAGCATCAGAGTCTTTTCCAGTGAGTCAACTCTTCGCATGAGGTGGCCAAAGTACTGGAGTNTCTTCCCAACCCAGGGATCAAACCCAGGTCTCCTGCACTGCAGGCAGACTCTTTACCGTCTGAGCCACCAGGGAAGCCCATTTATAGACAAGGCAAAAGGAAATCTACATAACCACCAAGAAGTGGTGGACAACATTCAGAAAGGAGGCACAGGAAACACCAGCAAAGGAGACAACACTGTGGGACAGTAAGTGCCAGGGCAGGAGGTAGGCAGATCTCACAAGTGCCCTGCACACACTACCCACCTCCACTCCTACTCTGACCAAGATGAAAATATGCAGCAGCCCAGTGAAACAATGGGTGATGTGACCCCTGCCAGGCAGATACAACACACGGTGTGTTCAGGTTATACGGGTCCTTTGAGTTTCTTAAGTCCAAACTCTCACAGTTCAGATGAAAAAAATAGGACACAAGAAGGTCCACAAACTCTTTTTCTCCCTCCAAAGTAAAATCTCTTAGAACTGGGCAAATTTGGTTCAATACCTTCTGCTAGCTCTGTGTAATGAAGATGGTGGTGAGCTATCTAACACTTGTTAAGTGCTTGTGAATGGCCAGGTTCTGTTCTACAAGTCTTAACTCATTTATAATTCAAAACCTCTATTGGAGGTAGAGACAATTCAGTCCTATTTTCCTGAAAAGGAAAGTGTTGTAGACAATCAGTTCAGTCACTCAGTCATGTCCGACTCTCTGTGACCCCATGGACTGCAGCATGCCAGGCTTCCCTGTCCATCACCAACTCCCGGAGCTTACTCAAACTCATGTCCATCACCTTGCTGATGCCATCCAACCACCTCACCCTCTGTCGTCCGCTTCTCCTCCTACCTTCAATCTCTCCCAGCATCAGGGTCTTTTCAAATGAGTCAGTTCTTCATATCAGGTGGCCAAAATGTTGGAGTTTCAGCTTCACCATCAGTTCTTCCAATGAATATTCAGGACTGATTTCCTTTAGGATGGACTGGTTGGATCTCCTTGCAGTCCAAGAGACTCTCAAGAGTCTCTCCAGTACCACAGTTCAAAAACATCAATTCTCCGGCACTCAGCTTAACTCACCATGGTAACATAGCTGAGAAGTGATGGAGCTTAGAGAGGATGTGTGTCGATTGTTAGGCTGACTTCCATCAAAAATTTTAGAACAGCGATGATTTTTCCACTTTTTTTAAAATCATGATCCATTTCTATGACATCTCTGGTTCCCTAAAGATAATAGATAAATGACAGGTCAATATATTATCTTCTAGTACCTTGCACTGATAATTCTCATCAAGCCAAACATTGGTATTGCTTTTCTCCAGGGGTGAGTTGTTGACTTTGCCCAATGCCACTGGAGCAGCAACAGTTCAGTTCAATCTGAAACTATTGCTTTCCTGTTTAATTCCATAGCCATTAATTCTCTGACTTTACTCTTTAATCCCTCAACATCTGTTTCTTCAAATGCCTGTGTTCAGGTCATTGGTGGGTTTGTNTTCTCATCAAGCCAAACATTGGTATTGCTTTTCTCCAGGGGTGAGTTGTTGACTTTGCCCAATGCCACTGGAGCAGCAACAGTTCAGTTCAATCTGAAACTATTGCTTTCCTGTTTAATTCCATAGCCATTAATTCTCTGACTTTACTCTTTAATCCCTCAACATCTGTTTCTTCAAATGCCTGTGTTCAGGTCATTGGTGGGTTTGTTGACTTCTGTTCAGCCTCTACTTCTTGTATTCTGTCTTAATGCTAAAATCTTTTAAAGCAAATGATAATCAGAGTTGTTACCTGAATTTTTTTCTTTTTAAACATTTTTATTTACTTTTTAAATAAAGTTATGCATATTTAAAGCGTATAATGCAGTTACACATTTACACACATATGTAGTGATTTATATATATAGTGTAACAATTACACTGTAAGGTGATTACTAAAGTCAAGCTAGTTATTTCCAAATGGCATACTTACCATTTGCTTGTGTGTGGTTAAGAGCACCTGATTTCACTCTCTTAGTGAATTTCCAGTATAATTGTAAAAATTTGATAATCCCCAATGTTGGCAAGGTTAAGTGTGACTATTCACACTCATATTCTGATAATTTTATACATTTAGAAAATTGTATTACAGCATGTTGCAAAAGTCACCAAAGTAATCATGTCCTTATGTCACTTTTTCTTTTCTAAAAAGGTTTATTAAAGCTAGAATTTACTAAAAACTTTATTTAAATTTTAAATGCTCTCCAAACAAAAGGTGCTGCTCAGTCATGCCTGACTCTTTGTGACCTCATGGACTGTAGCCCACCAGGTTCCTCTGTCCAAGGGATTCTCCAGACAAGAACACTGGAATGGGTATATATTCCCTTCTCCAGGGGATCTTCCCAACCCAGGGATTGAACTCGGGTCTCCTGCATTGTTGGCAGATTCTTTTGCCGTCTGAGCCACCAGGGAAGCCCAAATGGAAGATGGCCATCCATATATTTGAATATTGTGCAGTCATCAAAAATAGTAATTATGACAACCTTAAAATATTTCTCGTATGACATTAACAAAAATAATCAAGACACTAAATTCCCCTTTTACCATGGCTGCTGCTGCTGCTACTAAGTCACTTCAGTCGTGTCCAATTCTGTGCGACCCCATAGACGGCAGCCCACCAGTGTTCTGTAAAGGTGTATATGTAAGTGTCCAAGAGATGAACATTTTCACGGAAAAATCGCTTTTAAAATTGTGCTAGAGAATGAGACGAGTTTCTTTCAATTTAAAAACATATCTGTTATATTTTTAACTTATTTAACCCAAAGGTCAGTTATCCCTATATGATGTTGCTATGGACTCTTTCCTGGGTCTCCAGGAGGATTCCAAGCTTCCCTCCAGGAGTTGCTGTCCAAGAAGCCAAGGATCAGGGTTTCATACACATGAGCCCACTATGCCTCGCTGGATCACCCATCTCACTGGACCACCCCTAGGTAACTTTCTGATCATTTTTAAAGCAATTCCCAAAGATTGCAGCAGGTCAAGCTACAAGGTAAGTGTTATTTTGGGCTTCTTAAAATTAAAAAAGTCCCCAATAATCTCACTTTAGATTGCCTCAGTACTCGAGGTGTAAGGCACCGATACATTGCATGTCCTCTGGAAGACAATACACTCATTCAACATTTTGGCGCCAGCAAAACTGATTTGGGCCACCTCAGAGCATGATGTCAGCCGTCACTGCAGATGATTCAGGCTTGAGGATAGAGCTCTGGCTACTCTTTGACCCAAGAACAATAAATAGCAATTAATTGAGGCAATTGATTTGCCAGTCATTGGACCAATTGGAAACTGAGATCCAGCAGAATAATTTGTTATGTATTTCAGTGTAAGTTAAACTCTCAGAGGTGTCTGCTCTCGCCTAACTGATAACTCACACTCTTTGAAATTCAACCGCATGGGTAGCTTTCCAAGCATAGATCCTCCCCCTGGACTCTTATTCACTAGCTTGTCAATCAGATGTTCAACCTTCCTTTAAAGTTTAAGCCTTATTAACCTACACACTGGATTTGACTGGTGATAGGCCACTCCAGACAATGGAAACCCCTCCCAGGTTCTAAATCCTCTCGTCCTGGTTCAGCTCCCCACAAATTCCCTGGAAGGGATGAAAGAATCACTCACATGTCTGGTCCATCGAATACAGGCAGTGAGAGGACAGTTGTTGTTTTTTTTTTTTTTTAAGAGATCGTAGAGGCCCTGCTGATTGAGACATCTTGGAGGAAAACCAGCTCTGCTCCAAACCAAACTCTGCCTGGAGCAGGCAAGAGTGCCCAGCTCAGCCTTCAGAGGCTCTGCCGGGGTCTTGCTGTGCACGCCATATGCAAGATCCCAACCAAATGTAGAGTTGGCAAAGGTCCCCATTTCAGAGACAGGCATGCCAGGGTTGCCCAGATACTGGTAGAAAGTCAGCTCCAGAGTTGGGAATGCCTAGTCGAGAAGATTCTAGCTGGAAAGTCAGTGACATTATTAGTGGAGGCAGCTTGGATGTCAAAAATATGGTCTTTATGACTGAGGCAGGGCAAGGGGCAATCCCAGGCCCCCAGGAATCCCACCATCCTTTGATTTCTTTCTTTTGTTCCATCACAGCGGAACATCACCTTGTTCTGAACATTTTTTTCCAAGAGTTTCCCAGAGTCTTGGCATCTCTATCACTTTCCACAAATGCCAGCTTAAAAATAAAATAATGTACACGCCGCTGATGAGTGGAAACTGACTGGAAGAAACCGAGACACGTGGTGTCACAGACATGAAATAGACAAAGGAAGGTCCATGTTTCATAACCCAGAGCAGTGCTGCTTTTCAGCACAAGGTGCAAAACGTGGAGNTTCTGGAACTCTCTTGCTTTTTCCATGATCCAGCGGATGTTGGCAATTTGATCTCTGGTTCCTTTGCCTATTCTAAAACCAGCTTGAATATCAGGGAGTTCACCTTTCATGTATTGCTGAAGCCTGGCTTGCAGAATGGGGTTGCAAAGAGTTGGACACAACTGAGATGCTTTCACTTTCACTTTCATAGGTCTGTTCACAAGATCAGTTATTTATTTTAGGAAGGAAAACATATTCCCATAACTTTGATGTTTTAAGAAGTTGGTTCGGCCTTTAGGACAGCCCTTCTCAAAGTTTAAAGTACACAGAAGTCACCTGGAGACCTTGTTAAGATGCAAATTCTGATTCACTGGTAAGGCTTGGCCTGCTTGAATGTGTGTGCTCAGTTGTGTCTGACTCTTTGCAGCATTATGGACTGGAGATCACCAAGCTCCTCTGTTCATGGAATTTTCCTGGTGAGAATACTGGAGTGGGTTGCCATTTCCTCCTCCAGGGCATCTTCCTGACCCAAGGATTGAACCTGTGTTTCCTGCGTCTCTGTGCATTGGCAGGCAGATTTTTTTTTTAACCACTAAGCCACCTGGGAAGCCCCCCAAAATAAGCTTCTGAATCTTTAAAAGGAAATTCAGCCTTGCAATTTTTGGTGAATTTCTCTAGGTAATCAGTTTCAGGGAATGGTGCCTGAGGGCAGTGCTGGAGGAATCGGGGAAATCTGGGCAGTCTCCCACCTCCCCTGGACTCTCAGCTAGACCTGCCAATCCTGTCTCTCTGCCCTCCCAGCCACACACACACACACACACACACACACACACACACACACACATCCCTTTCAGCAATTTTTCCAGCTAGGTTGCTCTCCTCGGTTCTCCTGCTTCTTCTCAGAATAAGACTTCAACTTCTGTTTCAAGTAGAACACCTAGCTTCCCCTCCTTGAGGCCCTTAACTTTTGTTCCCTTTGCTACAAACTTGTTTACCACCTTTACTATTTGAGGGCTCTGTATTTGCTGATTTTCCTACTCACTGAAATTTATTTGCAATCCACAAATGCACCCCCAAATCAATATTCTCAGGATCTTTTGTGATCACTTGTGGACATGCCCAGTGTGGGGAAAAGCCAAGCCCTCCTCTCAGTTCCCCCGCTGCCACTCACACTCCCAGCAAAAGTCACTGACACTCTTATTTCTTGTTCCAGCTCTCAGACCATAAATAAGTTTGCTTTTGCTATTTTGTCCCATTTTTCATATTTTCATGCTTCTCACTAGTGATTTCTCCATTTAAAATGGCTCCAACTGTCGTGCTGAAGTGCTGTCTCATGTCCCTAAGTGTGCAAGGGCTGTGATGGGCCCCCTGGAGGTGTGCATTAGGCAAGGTTCATTCATGTTACAGAGCCAACGGCCGTGAGTGCAACATGAGTGAATCAACAAGATGCATTACATGCAATGTCTTTAAGGAAAAAGCACAGAGAACAGTTATGTCTTAATCGGTGGACAAAGATGTGAGAAGAGGCACGCAGGAACCTCGTATTTCCCCCAGGAGCAGCGTTTCTGGTCATGGATGCAGTTTGCAGTGATGTTATAGAACACGTTTACCACAAATAATAAGAATCACCTTTGATCATTGTCACATCCTTTCCTCTGGTGCCATGGCTCAGTGCCATCCTCGCCCCTGTGTTCTCCTCTCTATCCCTTCCTTGGGGCCCTGGTACCATCACTTAGCTCCTGGGCTCTGTATCTTTGATTCCTCTTTCCCCTGACTGTTTTCATCACTCCACACTCACTTTGAGGGCTTCCCAGGTGGCTCAGTGCTAAAGAATCTGTTTGCAATGCAGGAATGCGGGTTCAGTCCCCAGATTGGGAAGATCCCCTGAAGGAGCAGATAGCAATCCACTCCAGTATTCTTACCTGGGAAATTCCATGGACAGAGGAGCCTGACAGGCTACATACAGTCCATGGGGTCGCAAGAGAGTCAGACTCAAATTGATGACTAAACAGCAACACATACTTTGAAGTTTCTCCCATCGTGAAAAATACAGTCCTGACCAACTCTTATTGACTGTGTTTTCTCCTGCGACACTGAACTTTCAAGCTTTACGTGCATGATTTCCTTGACCCCTCAGACCAACTCTATAAGGGAGGTGTTATCTCCACATTACAGATAAGCAAGCTAAAGTGCAAGGACTTTAAGTAATTGGTCCAAGGTCACACAGCTAGTAAGTACTGAAGGACACATACTCCTCTCCCAAACATCCAGATTTTCCTGTTCTTCTCCTACAAACTGCATCAAAATAAGATATAATTCATGAGTAGTTACTCCTGACTCTGCTGCAGCCAAGCCTGTGCCTTCAACAACCCCCTGGCGCAGCTCTCATCAATGACCTTGAACAATCATATCCACCAGGGCTGCCAGCCCTTGTCTTCCCTGATTGTGCCCTTGCATTTGAGCTGACCGGTCAGAGCACCACCTTGAAGCTATTTCCTTGACTCTGAGGACAGTAGTTTTGTCCTCCTTTATGCTGATCATTTCCTCTGTCACCAAAATTCCCCCGTATGTCTCCCATACATCACCCTTGTGCAGTAGGGTTTGCTCCTCTTTCCACTGAATTCCCCTTTACCTGCTGCTGTCCTCTAGACCCTAGAAAAGGAAAGGTTGAGAGCTCCAGGCTCCATCTACTGACAAGGAATTTGCAATCTGGCTGAAAATTCAAGACCCTAGTGGCAGAAAGTGCACTTCCCAAGCCCATGTCAGTTTCAGCCCTGACTCTACCTGCTACAGGAAAACAGGGCAAGGAGACATCCCTGAAGATGAGAGCAACTGGAGAAGGCATCCTAGAAGAGGTAGCATGGGTCCTGAAGCTCACAGAGAATTTGGCTATGAAGACATAAGAGGAGAGATATTTCAGAAGAAAAAAAAAACAAACAGAAAAGTCCTAACACCTTCTCCAACACTCTTTCCTTCCAACTCCAACAACTCCCAGAGGAATCACTTCACCTCCTGACCATTGCTGTGTTGGTGGCCCGGGCCCCTATTGACCTGGTGACCCCACTCCATCTTGTGCTGCTATAGCCTGGCACCTGTGGCCTGTTCTGGTGTGGCGTGCTCCCCTGGGGGGCACTTAGCAAAGCTGGCGTGTGATTGGCACAACTTAGATGGCTCAAGTCATAAAGAATCCACCTACAAGGCAGGAGATAAAGGAGATGCGGGTTTGGTCCCTGGGTCAGGAGAATTCCCCTAGAGAAGGAAATGGCAACCTACTCCAGTATTCTTGCCTGGAAAATTCCATGGCCAGGGGAGCCTGGCAGGCTATAGTCCATGGGGTCACAGAGTCAGACAAGATTGAGCAACTGAGCATGAGGAAGTCCTATTGGCCTGGCTTGGAATTCCAGGTTGGTCACTCACCATTATGAGACCAAGGACTGGTTGTCACCCTCAGCTTCCAGGTCCTCGTCTGTTTAAAGATAGCCTATTTGGGGTTCTTGTGAAGACTGACTCAGGCAAAGCCAGCTGAGCATGGTGGCTGGTTCAAAAGTAAATGCTGGATAATCATGTATCCTCATTCTTCTTTTCTGGATCTGCCCGCCCTGTGCGCCGCACCCGGGCAGAGCACATTGAATTTCATGTTCCTTTCATCTGCGTCTTGGCTCTCCCCAGTCAGATTGCATCTCCCGCAGACCAGGTCATACATTCACCTCCAGACTCCTTATCACATTAGCATGGGGTTTTTCAGAGACTGAGAGAGACGAGGAGTAATCAGAGAAATGAGAAAATTTTGCACAGACTGGATCTGGGCAGAAAAATGGTCTGAATCTGTTTCACAAAAGTATTCAGGACTCAAGAAATCTCCTCCCAGAAGAAAGGGCTCAAAAGAACACAGGTGGGCTCAGTGCATGGTGGGGTTTTTCCAGCAGCAATAAGGGGCCCTGGTGGGCTCCCGGGGCCTCAGACCAGAGCCACCTGGGCCTCTGAGAGACCTTATCCCCTGCTCTGAGCACCACTTGAATGCCACTGGCCACGAGGGCTCAGAGAAGAGAGGCACCACATTTCAATCCCAATGGCTTGCAATCCAAACTCATTCCTGGGATTTCTAGGAATACGGGGGCCCTGCCGTGACAATTAGCGCGTATGAAAAAGGAAAAAGAAGAAAGAAAAGACCTCCTTAAGAAGAAGTTGCCCCCGGAGTATTTTTCAATCTGGTGGAAATCGTTCTCTCCAGATGTGTTTTCCCGGTGGGGTGACCCTCCGTGGCAGTGCTGGGTATGCCGACAGCAGCCTTCCCAGGGCCCGGGACACAAAGCTGGTGTTGTTGAAACAAGAGCCGTGTAATCAGCTAAAGAATTCCTGAGCAGAACCAAGGGCAGCAGATACTCAAACCTTGAACTTTTTTGCCTCCCTGCATTTTTCAAGGGCTTCCTGGAGAAAGGAGCACCCAAGGGGCTTGCATCTTCTTAGCTAATTAGGGATGTGCAGGAACCGAGCGGATGCTGATGATGGTCTCTGGAGGCCCAGGGCTCCGACCATCCCCATGCTAAGGGAGCTACATTCTAGGTGGCATGCTTGTTTCCCAAGACCTGGCAGATTTTTCCAGGGTCCTGACACAGATGACAAGGAAGTAGCATCTCCTTCCCTAGTGGGTGGTCTCATGGTCCTCTCCAGACGTTCTCCATTGAGAGGTTCACGGCAGAGCCGGGACCCTCGCAGCCCACAGAAAGAAATAAAGAGCTAGGAACTAGCATTTGCTCTTCAGCATCAACCAGGTGTCAGGCCCCAGCAAGGTGATGAGGGCACAGAGAGGCTATGAGCACACACAGGCTCTGATGCAAGACTGCTCGATGAGGCTGCCTCCTGGCTCTGCTACTTCCTAGCTGTGTGGCCTTGGACAGGTCAAGTAGCCCCTCCAGGTCTCAGATCCCTCACTCGTAAAATAGAGTTCACAGTAACCAATGGGTAGAATTGAGATGATAAGTAAATCAAATGCTGCATCTAAAGTGCTTAGAAAAGCACCTAACAGAAAATGCCCAGAGAAGGTGAACCATCATTATTAGGAACACTTGCCTTGGTTCTGGTAAGTATGATGACACAATCTTCATAAGGGCGGAACCCAAGAGGCAGGATGCTGAAGAAACGGGTCCACAGTCACACAGGAAATAGCCGATGATGCAAGTGTTCGACACTTTCAGGCTCTGCTGTAAAACAGGACCTCTTGGACCTGCCAGGGAAGCAAGTTTCCATTCCATTCAATAAACAGTGCATGAGGAACTCCTCAGCCTGTGCAGACAGGTGCAGATGGGAGGGGCTGGGACCAGACACAGTCCCTGTCCTCCAGGCGGATGTGTCCATGGTGACAGCGAGGGAAGCAGCTGATACGTTATGAGGTAGCAAAGGAACCCAGAGGAAACCCTGAGCAGCTCATCACCCCTGATTCTCAGCCTTTTTGGAGATGAAACAGAAAGATTAGAAAGCACATCTTTTCCTCCATTTATGAATAGGAACTGCTACTTAGCAGGTTGTCTGGAACTTCCCTGATGGCACAGGGGTTAAGATTGTGTGCTCCCAACGCAGAGGGCAATGAGTTCAATCCCTGATTGGGGGACTAAGATCCTGCATGCCTTGTGGTGGAGCTTTCAAAAAAATCAGGTTGTCCAATACACAGGTATTGAGTTTGTTTCCACTATGTTCCGTTTTCCACGGCTGCCATTCTCTAGCCATGCGCTCATCCTCTGTAAGGCCTCCCTCAGCATCCCAGCCACTGAGGGGCAGTCCTGGGAGACCCTGGGGTCTGGACCAGCCTGACTGTGGCTCTGCTCTCTGCCTGTCCCTCCCTGCCCTCTCCCAGCATCCCTGTCTCAGCGTGTCTGTGCCAAGCTTCCCAAGGAGGCTCCTTGACGTCCTGCAGTCTTTTGATGGGGAGTTGCCATAGAAAGCTCGTGCTAAAGCCTTCCATTGAATCACAGAGACCCAAAGGTGATTGAATTCAAGGGCTTATGGGAATCCCTCGAGATCACTAGCTCCGCCTCTGAAATATTACAGTGGGAACAAACGGGATCTGAATGGGAAAGAGAAACTTCTCCAAAGTGGATCTGAACGAGGATACAGCAGAGCTGGAACCTAAGCACAGGGGCTCCTGACCCCATCTGCTGCCCCCGTCTCTGCCCCAGGCTGGCCCTCGTGGCTGCCCTGAGATCACAGGGCCTGTTGCACTGACTCTTGCCCACTCCCACCTGGTGGTCTGCTCCTTGGGACTCCCCTACAACCCCCACCCCCAGCTCCAGTTCAGCAGTGAGTGTAAGATGCTTCCCTTGCGTGTGACTGCGGGCTGGGGAGCCCTGAGCAGGCAAGGGTAGGGCCAAACTGGAGCTGTGGCTGGAGGAGATGACCTCTTCCACCTCCAGAACAGCCGACAGCTGGGGTGCCCAGGAGGGCTGGTCAAGACCCTGAGGTCTGGCACCACTGGAAGACAACAGATTGAGTGACCCAGATGCCTCGGTTTGTCTGTCCACAAAAAAAGAACAGTCTCGCCTAGTTGCTCTGAGTACTGCCCAGCTGGGCACAGCTGGAATCCCTCCTTTCCCTCAACAGCCCCCCACTCGTCACAACAAGGCACCCTTCCTCCAAGGTGGATGGGGCAGGGAATATGCAAACATGCCTAATTAAAGCTGGAAGTCAAAACAGCATTTCCCCCTCTGTGATTCAGCCAATCCCCACAACACTGCCGAAAGTGGGGCAAAGTCAAGCTTTCATCGCGTGCCAGATGGAAGCGTGGGCAGCCGAGGCAACAGAACAATTTTCTCTTGTTCCAAACACGTTTTTGGGGGGTGCCACATACCACTGTCAGCCTGCCTGGCCGTCTCCCTCTCCATCTCCAGGCACTTGATTACCCCCTGCCCCCAGAAGCATTCAGTCTTGAACTTTCTAATCATGGCCTGCCTTTGTTTGGGCACTTGGGATCATATGGCACCAATTGAAAGCGTAACCCGACTCAGGTTTGGTGTTTAACATACCTGCTGCAGAGGAAGTGTCTTTGAAGGAGAGGCCATGTGTGGTGGCCCTCGACCCTCCTTCCCCACAACCCAACCCTTCACCTCTTAATCAGGCTCCCAACTAACCACGGAGGTCTCACAATGGAAGGGCAATTACCAGGGCGAGGAGATGAAAGAGGCAGGCCCAATGGTCCGAAAGGTTCTTTTGCTTTTAAATTATCCATGATTTACCTGCATAAAAGGAGAGGAAGTGCCTGAAGATTATTCTAATTGAGCCAGACTTTTCAAATCATGGAAATACCAGCATTTCCAAGGGGAAATCCAATCCGTTCAAATTGCCCCCGTGAGTAACTCATACAAACAGAAGGAAAGAGGAGGCTTTCATTTGCCAATGTGGGTCTGATCAGTGTAAATTGGATAAATGGCAGGGCCAGGAGGGCATGAAGCTCCCAGAGTCCTCTGCCTGTGTTTTCTTAGCCAGGTTTGTAAAAGGGAGCATTCGGAGCAGAGGAACGTTGGAGGAAATGCCTGCATTTCGGCACCAAGCCTCCTCCTCAGGTTATTGGAAACAGGCGGGAGCGTGTTTTCCCTGATGTATGTCCTTCCAACATCTCTGCCGCAGAGCTCTGCAGATAATGGGCATCTTTAAAGGGTGTACATGGATTGTCTCGGATGAATACTGGGTGTGACTGCCTAGCCTCCCTTCTGGGAGAGGGTGAATGTCTCTGTTTGAATGGACACCTCTGTCACTGGACAAGTCCTGAGGGAGGAATTGGGGGTGGAGAAATTAAGTACCTTCCATAAGGTCAGAGTTTGAGTCCTTAGAAAAGCTAGGGCAAGACCTTCCCGCCTTTGGGTTCCCCACTATGCCTCTCGGAGACAATGGGCCTTTTCTTCGGAGCACACCAAGTCATACATGGGGGGGGAACATTTGTCTAAAAACTCCATGTGTGTTCCCAGGGGATGCCTACCTGTTGGAAAGTTTGGATCAAGAATTCACACAGGGCTAAAAATAAGTGCCTTTTTAAAAAATATGTATATATTCCATGTTGGTCCTCAATATACAAAAAGAACACACATAAAAGCACAGTGTGTATATTTTATGTATAAAGCCATATCTACCACAGATGTACATCCCTACATCACACTGACCACAATTTAAAGTAAATTCTAAAGCTAAACCAATGCCATCTACTCAGGCTCACAATTTTATTTGTTAATCAAAGAATTGGATCTACTTTGGCTAAGCCGTGATGTTGTTCTTTTTGTCATTTTCCAAAAGGATAACCTTGGTTTTGCTAGACCCAGGAGCTAGACTTTTGTTTAACAAAGAGGTGCCATGAGTGGCATCTTATAGGACGTATTCACACACCTGGTTCAAAGCTGTAACCCTTAAGACAGTGGTGGAAGGAAGGCAGGGTGCAGGGTGGTGTTTCATCCTATCCCCACTCCCTTTTGTAGAAGAGGGAACAAAGCCAGAGAGTTGAACAGTGAAATTTCCTCAAGAGGACCCAGAATCCCACAGCCTTCCTGCCCAGAAAGAAAAACGAGGCTGTAAGCACTGTTACTTCATCGCCCCCATTCACATTTCCACCCATGAGGGGTTGGCTATAAACGGAACAAGAGTCAGGCAAAGCATCAACTGATACTCCTGTGCTTAAGTACAAGAAGCTGAGGTCAGGGATTCTTGGAAATATTTCCTACAATGTAAGAGCATCAAGAAGGGGTTCTACAAGACATGCAGGAGCACTTACGTTCAATGCTTGTGAAAGTCTACAGACCCAGCGTTTATTTAAAACAGCAGCAGTGAGTGGTAACCACAGCTCCGATGCTAGAATATTTATGGGACATAAATAAATTCCGTCTCCAAGAACAATAACAGAGCTGCTCGTGCCTTTCAGCCCATTCGTGGAGGGAACGCACGGCTGTGGCGAATCAGAGTTTAGAACACAGAGCTGGGGCTCCAATTTGCTTTTTCTTTTCCACAAGTTCATTCTGACCGAGTCCCCCTTTCTATGCAAACGGAAGCCATTTCACATTTCAGGCATTGCTTTAGCCAAGGCTTTGAGACATGGAGATGAGTCGCAAAGAAGACCGACGTGGCTGTCAGAAGTGTGGCCTCTTTTTTCCCAGCTTGACCTCCATGGGGCAGGGTGGCCTTGCGCCACTCACTTCCCCTTGAGCCTCGGTGTCCGTTCCTTCGAGTGAGGGTAGCCCTTTCCCAGGCTACCTCTTGTGGCTGCTGCAGAAATCCAAAGATAGAGCACAGGGTGAGCTGCTTGTGAGTCCCATACACTAAGTAGGGGTGGCTTCTGCACACATCTGGGGGCTCCCAGAGGCAGGATATCACTGGCTCCCCCTTCCAGTACCTCCGGAGAGGGGGGGCACAAGGATCCTCTGTGAAGCAATCTCTGTGTTCCCGTGAGAGAAGTCCTAAAACCCGGCTGAAGATAGTCAATCCTCACCACTCGCAGATTCCATAACGGTGAACTTGCTCACTCACTAAATTTACACTACAGCACTTTCCTGGTCACTTGTGGACACGTGCAGAGCAGCAAAACAAAACATTTGGTTCACCCGATGCTGTGTTCTGATGCTGTTGGCAAGGGTCCTCTTTTTGATCTATTTACGGGCCCAGTAGCTTCAGTTGTGTCCAACTCTGGGGCCCTCTGGACTGTATCCCGTCAGGCTCCTCTGTCCATGAGATTCTCTAGACAAGAACACTGGAGTGGGTTGCTGTGTGCTCCTCCAGGGAATCTTTCTGACCCAGTGATCCAACCCACGTCTCCTGCACTGAAGGCAGACTTTTTACTGCTGAACCACCAGGGAAGGCCCACAGTTTATTTAGTGGTCAGTTTTTCATGTTTTTGTGCTTTTTGGTGGTGATGGCACTGTTTAACACAGTCCTCAGACATAGTCCTGAGTGCTGTCTAGTGTTTCTAGGCGAGGGAAAGCTGTGACAGGTCTTACCGAGAAAGTACCCGTGTCAGATGAGCTTCCTTCATGCATGAGTTACATAAAGCACTGGTGGCTGTGAGTTCTATGTTAATGAAACTGTAGTTTCTATTAAACAAGGTGTCTTCAAACAAAAACATACAAAGAACAAGAGTCTGTATTGATTGGTTGAAGAACATACTGTAACCAGAGGCTCAAATGGACCCATTCCTGTGTTTCTACAAGAAATGATGGTCTCAAAGGTATTATAATAATTCCACATTGGCAATAACTTCAGAGAAGACAGCTGCCATGAATAATGATAACCAGCTGTACTTACCTAACACCTCACTTCTCATGGGCAAGGTACAAATCCCCAGGCAGGCAGGCGGGACTCTGCTGACCTAGTCCATGCTCCATTCACCCAGTGTGCCAGCCTCGGGTGCCAGACGCTGACCTGCACGTGGCTCCCTACTCCTCCCACAGAACCACCTTCCCAGAGTCTCCAGCTTCCAGACCCAGCACATGTTACCCTCTCCAAACTTCTCCCAGCCTCTTCAGCCTAATCAACGTCTCCCATCTCTGAGCTCCAGTGTATCTGCAAGACACGCATCACAAGGATCCCACGTGTCCTCAGAAAGCAGGAGAGTGGGGCGCTAAGTGATGGTAACAAAGGTACTCACCCACTAAGAGAACTGTAAGAGCGAGAGGGCGAGACCAGCCTGACATGGAGAAAAGTGCCTGGCCTGAAGTCCGAGCTCTTTACTTCCTTCCAAAGACTCCGAGATTCCTGAACATAAGGATTTATTTCTGTTTCTGACCTTTCTCTCCCTAGTAGAGAACTGTCAGAGAGTGAACAGACACAGTGTCTTCACTGTGACCATTAAGAACATAGAAATTTTAAAAAGAAATCTGCTTTTCTGCCCCGAAGACACTGCCCCTTTCAGGAGTCAAACACTGCAGATTGGGGGTTGCCGGGATTGGAGGCAGGGGTGGTGAGAGATGAAGAGGGAAGGAATGAGTGTCTCTGGCAGAGGTGACAGAGCTGAGAGTCTGTTGCCTTTTTTGAGACCCCCTCTAGTGCTGGGAAGGTGGTGAGGAAGGAAGGGGTGCACTTGGTTGCAATGACCAATAAGCCACAGAAGGTTCCAGAAGGCTGAGGTGGAAAAGAGTAAAGGAGACTCAGAGACATAGATGTGAGGATGAAGGGGCAGGACTGAAGGGGCAGCACCTGACTCAGAGGGGGCTGATGTGATGTTCAGTTTGCCTATTTGAATTATGACCTGTGAGCAACTGGTTCCCACCTCAGGCCACGCTTCCCACCTAGAATATCGAGATCATAATTCACACCTAGGACATCAAGAACAGTGGAAACAATGTCAGACTTTATTTTCTTGGGCTCCAAAATCACTTCAGATGGTGATTGCGGCCATGAAATTAAAAGACACTCACGCCTTGGAAGGAAAGTTATGATCAGCCTAGACAAAATATTAAAAAGCAGAGGCATTACTTTGCTAACAAAGGTCCGTCTATTCAAGGCTACAGTTTTTCCAGTAGTCATGTATGGATGTGAGAGTTGGACTGTAAAGAAAGCGGAGGGCCGAGGAATCGATGCTTTTGAACTGTGGTGTTGGAGAAGGCTCTTGAGAGTCCCTTGAACTGCAAGGAGATCAAACCAATCCATCCTAAAGGAAATCAGTCCTGAATATTCACTGGAAGGACTGATGTTGAAGCTGAAACTCCAATCCTTTGGCCACCTGATGCGAAAGACTGAGTCATTTGAAAAGACCCTGCTGCTGGGAAAGATTGAAGGTGGGAGAAGGGGGTGACAGAGGATGAGATGGTTGGATGGCATCACCAGCTCGACGGACATGAGTCTGAGTAAACTCTGGGAGTTGGTGATGGACAGGGAAGCTGGCATGCTGCAGTCCATGGGGTTGCAAAGAGTCAAACACGACTGTGTGACTGAACTGAACTGAGGACGCTGAGGTCATTGTTCACACCTGGCACGTAGAGGTCATAGTTCCCAGCTCACCGCGTGGGCTCTGCATCCCATCAGATTAGCAGCGTTAGGGGCCCGGATGCCTCAGCGCAGTAGCAGGTTGACATCAGTTTCCTCCCCTTCACAGGCTCCCTAGTGGTGCGAAGAAAGGTCGCTGTGCTTGCCCCACAGCCACCTTTCTAGGGGCACTCCACAGAATGAAAGCGTTCCCTCCAACCAGAGGGAACAGACCTTCCAAATCTCTGAGCCCCAGGGACGTGGGGCCACCCCAGCAGGCAGACAGGCAGCCCAAAGACACCCCCAGATTTGCCTGACCCGGTCCCTCCAGCACAACCTCAGGCCCTCTGACTCCCTCAAGGCCCTGGGAGGACGGGGGCAGTTGGACACCCTCAAGGCTCACTTTCATTTTTCACTTTCATGCATTGGAGAAGGAAATGGCAACCCATTCCAGTGTTCTTGCCTGGAGAATCCCAGGGACGGGGGAGCCTGGTGGGCTGCTGTCTATGGGGTCGCACAGAGTTGGACACGACTGAAGTGACTTAGCAGCAGCAGCAAGGCTCTGGAGGCTGAGGGCTCTGAGTCAGAAAAGCTTTCAGATCCTCACATAAGGGAAAGAGGATGGCGTCTTGGGTTGAGGAAGCAGAGACTGTAGATCCAGTCTGAACCACCCTTGTAGTCAGATTTTGGAGCAGTAAATATTATCTCGTGAAGAGAGGAGATACAGCTTAAATAAGAGAAAGTGTGTGTGTGTATAGTCAGTCATGTCTGACTCTTTGCAGCCCCATGGACTGTAGCCCACCAGCCTCCTCTGTCCATGAGATTTTTCAAACGAGAATAGTGGAGTGGTTTGCCATTTCCCACTCCAGGGGATCTTGACCCAGGGATCGAACCTGTGTCTCTTGCGTCTCCTGCCTTGGCAGGTGGATTCTTTACTCTTGTGCCAACCTGGAAACCCCAAGAAAAAGCACTGGACCACCAGGGAAGTCCCCCCCTCCCCACCAGAAAACCCTTTCTAACCAACCCCGGCCAGGGAACTTGATGCTTCCTCCCTGTGCCTCACCCTCACCCCCCACCCCCGCGCCAACTCCCCCACATAGAATTTTTCCAGGGTGCTCATAACTGCTTTGCACTGATTGGATTGTATACCGTCTTCTCTACTACCATCTTATTGATCTTCATTCCCTGAGAAAAGAAGGGACAGAGAATCTGGAATAGAATGGATGCTGAGTCAGTGTTTGAATGACTGACTCAATCAGTTAAACAATGAATGATGTGCTCCCCTATGTACAATCCCCAAAGCTGATCTCTGTCCATAGTATCTTCTCATCGCTCAGCAGCTAAGCACAGGGAAGGCAGTCCCTCTCCAGGGACACTCAGTGCCAGCCAGTACCAAAAGAAACCAGTGCCAAGCTGGGTGCTAGAGCCCCTGAGCACGGACTCTCTGCCCCAGGGTATCCCATGGAAGCCCAATGCCACCCACACTGTATGAAGAGGGTGCAAGTGCTTTGCCCCCATTAATAACGGGCCCATTCCTCATCTGACTTCAGAGCCTGTGAAGCTGATCCAGGCATGGAGACTTCAAAGGGAGCTTGGCGCTGGAATTGGCCCCAGAGGGCACGGAGCAAGACAAAACACAGGCTACAGTTTTTATACTGTGGATGGTATATAGGAAGTCATTGTTACCAAGAGCTGGCCCTGCCAAGCGGGCCAGACTGAAGGAGCCGAGTAGCCTGCATCTCTGAGTAACTTACTAGTTAGTGCACAAACATTTTGGCTCCAAAGCACATCAGACGTAAAGGCAAACTGCAACATGTTTTCTTTTTTTTTTTTTTCACTCATAGAGGACTTCATCCACTCCTAAAAGAACACCGTCTCTAAAAAGTCAAATCTATCCAACATGACCTTACAAGCAAAATAGTGAACCAGAGGTATTTAAAATGAAGAGGAAATGTCTCTATCTTAACTGATCTCCCAGGGGACCCCTCTTCTCCCGTAGGCCTTTGTCACCCCCATGACCTCATAGTCTCCTCCAAACCTCAATTTCAGCCTTGACCTTTCCAGGTGGGAACTCTGGGACTGAATGAATCTCCCCACTAGTCTGTAAACAATGTGAAGAAAGTTACCTTTTTTGTCTCTGAACCCCTTGTTATCTTGCATGGTACCTAAACCTTGACAAGGAATGAAATGATTTTTCTCACTCAGTGGTTTCCTTGTCTATAACTTGTCTTCCCTACCACTAGACTTTAATGCTCATGACATAAGAGATGTCCTATTTTGCTTGCTGCTACAACCCCAAAGGCCAGAGACAAGGTGGTCATGTAGTAGGCAATTAATAAACATCTGCTGAGTGACCATTGGGTCCTGGCATGTATGTGCACTAATGAATAGATAGATGAATGAACAAATGAGGTGTCTATCCACGTGGAAGTTATCAGTAATGAGACAAGGGAAAACAAAGCCAGCTTATTCAAGAAATAGTTGAAGGATGTGAGGTGAGTTTAACAAGAAACCAAGAATGGAGGGAACCTGTTGACTATTTTCAAATCCTTGAGGTCGCCCTTGAGAAAGAGGACCTGGACATATCCTGTGGGGCTCCCAGGGTCCAGAGCAGGACTCCTAGTTGCAGGCAACAGGGATGCAGAGGAAAGGACAGAAGTGATGACCACGTGGTTCCCGGAGTAGAATGGGCTGCCCCAGGAGCAGTCTGATATGACCATCCATCAGGAGGGTCCTTAATGTAACTACGGCATCAGGGGTCCACTGGCAGTGCCCTCACTGGTCTACAGGAGGCTTTCATGCAAATAGAAAAAAGGTATTCCCTCTGCGTGGTCACAGCCCATCAGCTAGCTCTCGCCAGCTGACAATCATCCAAAGAAGAAGCTCTCCTTGTCCTAGAGCTCAGGCTGGATTTCATCCGCTGTGTACTTCCTTAGATGTGTGCAGAGCTGGAATGACACACCAATTGGTGGCTGTCCTGTCAGGCAGGCCAGCAGCTCCAGAGGTGCCCAGATAAGCTGCTGCAGAAACATCTGGATGTTCTTCATGAATGGAGCTCCAGGCCCTCCTTCAGAGATTCTGGTCCATTGGTTCTGCTATTTGTCCGTTGTTCTACCCATCTCTGAAGCCCCCACAAGATTCTTCTGGTAGATCAGATCTCAGAGCTGCTGGGCTGGAAGGTTTCTGGAAACTCTTTCAAGATCTTGGTCACTGAGGACCCAGAGTGGGGAACTTACAGCTCTTCCAAAGGAGCATTTCATTTAGAATCCAACGTGTCACTTCTTCTTGGAGAAAAAGTCAATAAAAGCTTTTCAAAGGAAAATTCCCCAAAGCAAGCCAATTTGAAAGATAAGAAAAGAGATCATCGATTTAGCCCAGCTTGGAAGCTCTGCAAAGAGCAGCTCAGGGCAAATCGAATCGATTGTTGACTGAATGAAGCCAAATACTCAAATTTTTAGGGTCACCTAAACAAAAAGGAAAAGCAAAGATGTCACTTAGCCACTTAGCAACTTTGTGTGATAGATGTAAGAGTCCAATAGATAAGGAAACATCTAGAAGAATGGCTGCTTTCTTTCTGCCCACTCTTCAGAGGTGTGGGGTCAGAACAGACAAGCCTCGCCAGGGACTGTGATGATCTGCCAAACCAAAACACAGTCTGGTCACCGATCACTGTTTGAAGCCAGCCTTTGTTCAAGGCCAGTTTCCAGGACCGTGGCTGTGTCCCCACAAGAAAGGAGGCAAAATCCAAGTTCCTAGAAGGCCTATCGTTGTCCCAGGTTGCTCCTGGGGGCTACAGACTCCACCACAAATTGCACTCCTTCACCTTGGGGACTGTATCTCTCCCCTCCTTCACCTTTTTCTGTTCTGGTCACCCCAAGCCTCTGGCTCACTGCCCCAGTCTCACGCCATGCCCTCCTGCTCCCACCAGTGGCCCTTATTTATAAAATGCCTGAGAGGTTTAAATCCTACCTCTATCGTTTATTGTCTATCAGCTTGGACTGAAATTTTCCCTATTTGTGTAATAGGACTCATAAAGACACCTACTTCAAAGTAAGATAATAAATGTGAGACCTAAATGAATTAAGGCCTTTAAAGCTCCTAGAAGAATGGTGAGTACACAGCATGATAGGAGTGATGGCTCCGGTTACTTGATTTTATTGAAGTGCAGCTGATTTACAATGTCATGTTAGTTTCAGGTGTATAGCACAGTGATTCAGATAGATAGACAGATATTCTTTTTCAAATTCTTTTCCCTTCTAGGCTATTAAAAATACTGAGTATAGTCCCTGTGTTGGAGAAGGCAATGGCACCCCATTCCAGTACTCTTGCCTAGAGAATCCCATGGATGGAGGAACCTGGTGGGCTGCAGTCCATGGGGTCGCTGAGGGTCGGACACGACTGAGCGACTTCACTTTCACCTTTCACTTTCATGCATTGGAGAAGGAAATGGCAACCCACTCCAGTGTTCTTGCCTGGAGAATCCCAGGGACAGGGGAGCCTGCTGGGCTGCCATCTATGGGGTCTCACAGAGTCAGACACGACTGAAGCGACTTAGCAGCAGCAGTCCCTGTGTTATGCAGTAGGGCCTTTTCTATGCGGCAGCGTGTCTATGTTAATTCCTACTCTAGCTACCCTAAGTCTCACGGTATTCATATTTGAATACCCTCACCCCGTGTTCTCATGGCACCTTATGCTGCTTCTCCCATTGTATGTCTCACATGTCTGGAAATAGCTCCACGACTGTTATCCACTCTACCCTCCCTGAGGGAAAGATCGACTTTAAACCTGGGTGCCTGGCATGAACACAGAGCCTAGCTCACAAAGTAGGCTCTTAGGAAGTGGATGAATCAACAGAACATCAGTAGCTATAAGGCATTTAAACATTTATTTGAACCTTAAGCTTCCCTGGTGGCTCAGCTGCAAAGAATCTGCCTGCCAGTGCATGAGACGTGGATTCGACCCCTGGGTTCAGAAGATCCCCCGGAGGAGGAAATGGCAACCCACTCCAGTATTCTTGTCTGGAAAATTCCATGGGCAGAGGAACCTGGTGGGCTACAGAGTTGGACATGACTTAGCAACTAAACAACAGCGATAAGCTACTCTGTGAGATGAAATCAGCCATTTTTATTAGTCTCCTTTTATAGTTTTGGAAACTGAGGCCTAGAGAGATTGAGTGATTTGTTCAAGGTCCCATGGGCAGTGAAGAGAAAAAAAAGATCTCTGTCCATCTGTCTGACTGTACAAGATCTTTTGTGGATCTGTATGACTCCACCTCCTTGCTCATGGGAGATATAGATGGTTTCAGAAAAAAGTGCTTCAGCAAGCTCTGAAGAATGGTGAAGCATTTTCTAAGTAGAGAACAAGAAGAATGAAATTCTAGGTGGAAGACTCTGCCTGGTCAGAGGCAATGGGCAGCATGTTGGGGGAATGAGAGCAGTTTTTTTTACCAGATTATAAGTTCCCCAGAGTCAGAGGCTGTGCTATTCACCAGAGGAGTCCTACCACAGAGCTCAAGTGTGTGGCACCAAGCGAGCAAGCAATTAACCATGGAAAGAAGGTGTAAATGGATGGATGGATGGGTAGCTGGATGGACAATGGGAAGCTAGAGAAAAAGAGGTTCCTCTACTTACAAATGCTGGGGAAAATTGAGGGCAAGAAGAGAAGGTGGTGACAGAGGATGAGATAGTTGGATGGCATCACCGACTCAATGGGCATGAATTTGAGCAAACTCTAGGAGATGCTGAAGGACAGGGAAGCCTGACAAGCTGCAGTCTGCGGGGTTGCAAAGAACCACACATGACTTGGCAGCTAAGCAACAACTGCTTATAGAAAAGTTAGTTCCTAGAGTCTTAAGTGCATTTGTTCTGAAGCCCAGTGTGATGTTTTACAAGTGCCTGGTAACACTCTCTCGTGGTGGTAGGAAGAGTTGAGGCCTTGGATTCTGATGCCTGCTTTTGCTTCTGTTTTAATTTGAGAGTGCAAATAGAAACCTCATCCTTGAAAGTGAAGCAAGAAAGAAACATGGGTGTCTGCTTTTCGAGAGCTAAATACTATTGTACCTGGAGATAATTTCTGCAGGCAGTGAGACCCCAGGGCACTGGAAGCAAGGTTCTGCCCTGTCTGTGCCTCTGTTTCAGAAAGATCTCCCAGGCTGCAGCAAAAAAGGTAGAGTGTCAGGAGACAGACTAGAGACAAGAGCCCAGGTCAGAAACAACTGTCATGGAGCAAGGCATGGATGAAATTGGGCCCCAATATCTCTCTGACACTCCAGGACACCTCGTCCACAATCCACACTACCACTCTTTCTACAAAGATGTGATCAAGTACGGATGCGCTGATGTCTTTAGTACTTCTGATGAGCATTCTCAGGAGCCCTGAGAGGACTTACTCACATACACCTCCCTTCAAGTCATTTTTAGTTTCATCAACCCCAAAGGATGGGTGTAGCATAGCAAAAGAGAATTCAAACCATTAGAGTTTTCAAAATTGGCAAAGTCCAGGTTTTGCAAGTTTAGCAATTCCCCAATAGGCAATGCTACGGTTCATTTAATACTTTAGAGCAATTTACCTAATGGCAAGTTCAGTTAGGAAGATTGGAAATGGATTTTTATGCAAAAATACCTGGGATGATTTGCATTTGACCTTTGACACCCCAGTAACATCCTCTACCTCCCCACCTCAAAGACTACTTATAGATTTATTTTTGGCAAAACCAATCAATCTGCTTCTACAGGTTTTTTTATTTTCCTGAGAATTGAAAGAATGTGCCATTGAATTTGTGAACAGAAAATCTTCCCAGTGGAGAGACACTGAGGAAAGAGGGCATCATTTCAGCACCTCTGAGGGTTTCTTGAGGGCTCTCTCAAGAGCAGTCTTCAAATGTCCATGATTTCACACTAATAGGTCAGTGACACTTTGCTCAGAACCCGCTATTCATTAAAAATGGCTTTTGTAGTATTAGAGGTACAACTCTAAACCTACTCAGCTATATATGCATAGGAAGACCAAATCATGTATTGTCCAAACCAGAACAACATTGAGAAAGGAAGCACAAATAATCATTTTGTTGAGACAAAAGGAGTAAACTTGAACTGTCCTGTACAAACAAGGAAATATGATCATCACAAATGAATGTATCTGCAAAGCAAACAGATTCAAAGACGTAGGAAACAGAGTTCCGGGGAGGAGGGAGCGGGAGGACGGATTGGCAGTTTGGGATTAGCAGACGCAAACTATTATATCAATACAAGGAATGAGTAAAGCAGGACCTATACAGGCCCTACTGTATAGCACAGGGATTGCTATTCAATATCCTGTGACAAACCATAATGCAAGAGAATATTTTTAAAAGAGAAAGAACTACATATGTACCACTGAATCACTTCTCTGTATAGCAGAAGCTAACACAACTTTGTAAAACAACTATATGTCAATTTTTAAAAATATTTTTAACATTAAAAAAAGAAAATATGGTCATTACTTTACATGGCCATGTCATAAAATGGGACCCTCTGTAAAGATGAATTTCCAGATAACTGAAATTTACCTTATATTAGCTGTTTTTTGCTTTTGTTTGTGCTATTCTTAATGAAAACATTTCTAAAGAAGTAGACTACCAACTCACACATGTTTTCTTTCCTTTAATGGTTTAGAATCAACTTTTTGCCTGATCTATAGTCACCTTGCAGAGTAGTTAAAAACTTTATAAGCAATTACTATAATGTGTTGTAGAATTAACTGTGATCAGCCATGGGGTAATCTGTGCAAGTTATTTTGTCTCTCTGGGTCTTATTTATTTAGACCTAAATTAGGGTCTAAAACTAAAGGATTTTTCAGATCTCTTCCAGTTCTAATACTTGCTCTATGTCTAAATTTATTAATTCACTCCCAGGAGTGATTTCCATTTTAATAAAGCTACCTGTTAAAAAAATTCAAGAGAGAAAAGAAGAAAAATCATGCAATTTATAAGGAACCCAAATGGCCTCTGCAGTTTTCTACTTGGAAGGGCCTTTGCTGTTCCATTATACCTGAAGTAGTGACTTACCAACAAAGATAGACAGCCTTCCTCACCTTTTTGGATTCTTTGCTCCATCATTCACCCAGCAGGGCATTTCTGCTCACCTGCTCCCTGAGGAGAAATAAGTGTGACTCACTGAGTCTCAGAGCTCCAGGAGGTCGTTCTAGCAACAGAGTGGATATAGATCAAACAGCTTTTGGGTTTTCCTGGTGGCGCAAATGGTAAAGAATCTGCCTGCAACAGGGAGACCTGAGGTTGATCCCTGGGTTGGGAAGATCCCCTGGAAGATACCATGGCAACCCATTCCAGCATTCTTGCCTGGAGAATCCCCATGGACAGAGGAGCCTGATGGGCTATAGTCCATGGTGTCTCAAAGAGTCGGACGCAACTGAGTGAGTAAGCACACAAATAGCATTAAATTAAGGCAGGAAAAATAGGCTCATGAGAGGTCAAAAGATCCCAGTGGAAATTCAGAGGAAGTTCTATCAATTCCAGCGTGGCAGAGTGGGACAAGGGATCAGGGGTGGCTTCACGGAGGAGGCATCAGTGCGGCCTTGTACACGGAATAAAAGTTGAATGTTGAGAAATGTAGAGAGGGCCTTCCACATGGAGACCATAGTGTGCACAAAAGCACAGAGGGAGGAAAATATTTTGGCAAGAACAGCAATCAGATTTGCCTGAAACGTACAGAGCTCAAAAGTAGTGTCTGTGTCTTATATATTTTTGTGTCTCCAAAACCTAGGATATAATAAATGCTCAATGCTAACTGACTGTATGAATGAATAAATGGATAGTAAGAGAAGATAAATTTGAGATGGTCATATTTCACTTGGTAGAGTGCCTGCTTAACATATAATAGGTGCTCAATATTTATTATTGAGTACATACGGAACAAATGGATGGGTGAATGATGGATAGATGAATGGATAGATGAGTGATGGATGGATAGATGAATGGATAGATGGGTGATGGATGGATAGATGGTGGCTGGAAGGATGCAAGCATAAGATTTTGGCAGATCTTGGATGCCATACTAGAAAGCCTAGATTCAATCTGTTGGTAATGAGATCTCCTGAAGATTTCTAACAGAAGACTGTCCAGATGATAATTAGGTTCAAGAAGGCAAATCA
The DNA here is from genome assembly GCA_006410675.1 of Oreotragus oreotragus. Lineage (NCBI taxonomy): Eukaryota > Metazoa > Chordata > Mammalia > Artiodactyla > Bovidae > Oreotragus > Oreotragus oreotragus. Next base: position 205,010 of record SJYX01012166.1, read on the forward strand.
GCCAGCAGGGAAGATAATACTAAAGGAGGAAACTGGTAGTAGGAAACAATCTTTTGACTCTTGTGAGGCAAATCTTCATTGTATTTCTCACAAGCGTACTGCGATAATGAACTGAAAATGATGTACGAAGAGAATTTAAGGACCTCATTAGTGGTTATACATTTTTTTGCCTGGGATACCAAAGATGTCTCCAGTTTTATGTTCTGCATCAGAAAATTTGTTGTTCAAGGCGTCTTGAACAATGAGTGACTGGGGCCAATTTTTCATGGGGGAGGATGATGAATCAGGAGGAGGAGCAAGAGGCCAGCTGATGAGGCAGGAACTGAGAGTGGCTGAGGCACATCACACACCTCTTCCCATCCAGCCCCCAGGACAACTCTCTTCCCACTGGGTCCCCTTGGGCCCCTTCTCTAGGGCATCACAGGCTGCGTTGACCAGGGATTTATTTACAGGGGAGGCTCAGCAGATTACCAGATGACGTGGGCACACATCTCAACTGCCACTCATGGCAAGAGTCTGGACAAGCTCCTTGACATCCGCTGGCGTATGGGAGCCAGCTCCTTGGCCAACTACACGGCTCTTCCCAACTCTGCGTACGATGATGTCACATGGGTAGCTTGAAACTGAGCACGGCAGGCATATGGACATCACTGTTGTTCAGTCGCTCAGTCAGGTCTGGTTCTTTGTGACCACATGGACTGCAGCATGCCAGGCTTCCCTGTCCCTCACCATCTCCTGGAGCTTGCTCAAACTCAAGTCCATTGAGTCAGTGAGGCCATCCCACGGTCTCATCCCCTGTCGTCCCCTTCTCTTCCTGCCTTCAATCTTTCCCAGCATCTTGGAAATTGGTAAATGCTGTGCATGGGTGTTAGTTTTTATCTTTATTTGTTTTCCAGAGCTCAGTTGTTAATAACCTAAGACCTACGACTGTCTGTTTTTTATGTGTTCCCATCTTCAAAGTGGAGATAAAATCATAACACTACTACTGATCCCAAGGGAATCTTATGGTGATTAAATGAGCTGATGTGAATAACAAGATTACAACAGCACCTGGCTTCTAGTAAGTGCTCAATGAATATTAGTTATTATTCCCTCAGTTTTTTGTCTGTCTGTCCTTGAGAGCAAGTAGGGAGGGCCTCTTTCACGCATGATTGTTCTCTCCACCCCACCAACCAACCCCAAGCCCAATGTCTTGCACCCAGTGTGTGTTCAAAGAGTGTGGACAGAATTGAAATTATCCTTAGGGATGTTCGAGAAGCTCCAGCAATCCTTGCCGGCATCAGCCTCGCTCCTGTAATTAACAAACCCGGTGTAACTTTTACTCCACGGCCTCGCCCTCTCCTGCCTCTCCTTCTTTCTTTAGCTGCCGTTCTTTAACAAATCCCTCTTTTCAGGAACGGGAAGCTGAGCTGTTTTGGGGACATGCCAGGGGAGCGGTGCGCGTTGGCACCACCAGCCGCTGTCACTCTAAGGAGACAATCGGGTCCAAGCGCCAAGCAGGAGAGCGCTCCACCCCACGTTTCCCTGCTTAATCCGCTCTTGTGGCTGCTACCAGGTCAGCAGAGGAAAGCAACCAAATTCCCCGGGCGGCTTTGGCAGGCAGCGCCCCTGTCAGCAGGCCAGAAGTTAATTCCCTCATCTTCCCCCGTGCCACCAACTCGGGGGCAGGTCTGGCCAGGCTGGCTTTCTGTGTGAGTCTGTCAGGTGGCGTGAAGAGCAGAGAACAGGCAAGCAGAGGGTGGTCCCTGCACCAGGGCAGCCACACAGGCAGACGGATGGACAGATGTCCTGTTCTAGTGCTGCACGCACAGGCCCCCTACTGCTATCATCCCCAAGCCTCAGCACCAGGCGCTGTCTGATGCTCGAGGGAGGAAGGATGGATAGCACCCCAGTCCTCTGTGTCCCCAGTCCCCTTGTGGCAATGGTGAGAATTTTAACCACAGCGGACCAGGGTACAAGGCCCTCTGATAGAGTCCAGAGCCTGGTACCCCGAGAAGCTGCCATGTGGGTGGAGGCAGGCCACATTACTAGTAGAGCAAAGAGAGAGACGGGAGCTTGCTCTGCTCCACCATGACACGCCCTCCGCCCCCTAGTAGTCTGGGTGGGGGAGGGGCCAGGGAACCAGCATTTAGTAAGGCTTCTCTGCACACCAGTCATACTGCAAGTGTTCTATCTCGCATAACCCTCACTCACCCCGGGGCTGGGAGCAGCCTTCTGAACCCAGTTCTGCCTGAGCCAAGGGTGAGTCTAATTCAGAGACTGAAACACCACAGCAGAAATTTAAAACATTTTCAAAACCAGACAATAAAAAATGTACATGTTATATCAGGTCCCACTGTAGATCTAGATTCATACCAGTTTATGGCAATTATGGTCCTTACTGTGTGACTTGCACTCTATTTTCTATTCTATGGACACTATTCTAGAATTTTGAAAGGCAGATCCACCAAATGACCTACCAAACTGACACCAGGATCCACTAATGAGTCACCGATGCTGTTTGACAAGTACTGTGCCCCCTGCCCTGGATACACCCTCTGCTGGGGGTAGAGGTCTTCCCCCTGGCAAGAGCCACCAGGACCCACTCAGCTCCCAGAACTCCAACCTGGTTTCCTCCTCACAGGCAGAAGGAGAGTACCATTTGCAGTGTCACTGGGGCAACAGCTTCCAGTGTTTGTTTCCAGGCCCTCTTTAGCACCTACAAACATTTTCTCCCTCCTTCCTGAGGCTTCTCAAGTCCACGTGGTGGTCTCCAGCTGTCTCCATTACCCCTCCCCCATCAACTCTGATTTCACAGGGAATTTGCAGTCCTGACTGCACACACATACACACACATGAGCGTGACGCACACACAACCCTCCAGGATGCCTGTCTGTCCAGATCATTAGTGGGGTCTAGGGATGTGTTGTCTGGGGCTCCATCATGTGCCCTGCTTGGCTCTTTCACTCTGAATGCCAAGCTATGGCTCCCCGGTAAAGCCACTGGGCTTTATACATTTAAAGGGGACCCTTCACAGAGGATCCCCTGGGGGCCAACTGAGGTAGAATGCTGTGGGGAACTGTAGTGGGCATGCAGTCACCCTGAGTACGGAATGGTGAGATCACCTGGGCTCCCAGAGAGGTCAGGGCAGGGTTGGGGGCAACTGCTAGAGCCCCAAAAGTTCACTTCTTCCCCAGGGCCACAAGGATCCCAGAGCAGCAGAACACTGACCCTGAACTATGCAGTCTATACAGTCCCCTGGGCCCAGCAAGCTGCCACCCTCCAGAGTTGGGGTGGGGCAGCAGGGACAAGATACCAGGCTTACTCCGATTCTCTTTTTATTCTCATGTTCCCCATTAATATTCCGATGCAATTGATGCATGCATGCTCAGTCCCTTCAGTCGTGTCCAGCTCTTTGAGACCCTATGGACTATAGACCTCCAGGCTTCTCTGTTCATTGGATTTTCCAGGCAAGAACACTGGAGTGTGTTGCCATGGACATGACAACACACTCCAGGATTCTGAGGCCCAGGTTAAATGAGTTACCCAAGATCATCAAGCCTGTGAGTAGCAGGGCAGGGATTTGAACCCAGGACGTTTACTTCTAGAGACTTGGCCTCCCCGGCTCAGCGATACGGCCTCTTGGGATATGTCTCTCTGTGTCAGGGCCCATGTTCTGCATCTCCCTCCTGCCCTGGACTTTAAAAATCCTAAGGACAGAGTCTTATTCATCTTCACAAGAAGAAGCACTAGGAGCAGTGCAGAGCATGGTGCACAAGAGGGGCCAGCAGCCTGCGTTACAGGACGCCAGGTTCTTCACGTGCCACCAGACGGCTCATTCAGAAGGAATCGCTGTCACATCCAGAGACATGCCGTCTCTCACCCAGTGCCTGGAACTGCCACCCTCTCAAGAGGCCTCTGGATTTCAGGAACGGACAGCTTCCCCGGGTGGCTAAGGTTTCCAGTTCCGAGCACACTTCCTCAAGAAGCACAGTCCTTGCTGTGTGGGCACCTGCCTGATTCAGCTACATCACTGCACCCTTCACCTATCAGAAAATGACTTCCTTCGAACATCCCTGGTGATCCAGTGGTGAAGACTTAACCTTCCAGTGCAGGGGGTGCAGTTCGATCCCTGGTCAGGGAGCTAATATCTCGCATGCCTTGGAGTCAAAAAACAAAACAAAACAAAAAGCAAAAGCAATATTGTAACATGTTCAGTAGAGACTTTGACAATGACCCATATCAAAAAAGAGAAAGAAAATGACCTTTCCTGCCAGAAAGCCCTCCCTGAGCATCGTGGTCCACTCCCAGGCCCTCTCTGGCCCCTGGAGCACTGGTATCTCCTTGACTTCCCTTGAACACACCACTGCAGGCCAGCGTGTTCCCCGGGCAGATGGCTCTGCTGGGCCAGAGAGTGAGCTGCCAACAATGGAGTTGTGACCTGCACCATCTCAAATATCTAGACCATCCAGCCTCCTGGAGCAGTCGCATCTGGGGTCTGCCCCGAACTTTTCACTCTTGTTCTGTGGCCTCTGCCATCAGGCAGGGAAGAGGGATGACGGGCGAGTCTTCTGTTCAGACCCCAGGCCCCCATCTCTTCCCTAAGGGGCGGCTGACTCTGGCAAGCCCGCCCCCAAACACAAACCTTCTTTCAGCAGCACGGAGGCTCTAAGCTTCTCTCCTCTCAGCCAAGAGCCATTGTATCAGCTGTGATTTATGTAAAAGCTTTTGTGGGGCTCCTGGTTTTGACAGTCCCTGTGTTGTCGAATGGTAATAATTACGGGTCCTTTCATCCTTTATTTACGGGATCGCTCTGGGGGGAGAGAGGCCTGGAGTAGGGGGAGGGCTGCTGGGGGAGGGTCGACTTGCTTTTCTGAGCCTCAGTACAGAACCAAAGAAGTAGGGGTCCTTTGGAAGTTATAAATAGCAGTTCCCAAGAATAAAGAAGTCACCTCTCCAGGCTTCGGGAGCTCACAGAGGACAAAGGATGCTGCGAGCTGGGAACACCAAGCTTCTCTGGGGCTGACAGGCTAAACGGAGTTTCCAGGGCCTGGCCCCTTGTTTTCAAAAAGCTGATTTTTGTCTGAACTCAAGTCTCTGGCAGAGGTGAGGGAAGCAAGTTGATTTCCGTCAGCTAACCAGTTCTAAGCCTCTCGAGCCAGGGAGCCTTCTTGTTTCATCTCAAACTGTCTGGTTGTTAGGAAGTTCTCCCTGAAACTGAGCTGAAGTCCACCTCTCTAAGCCCACATCAGAGGGCTTTCTTGCCCCTTGAGGTCCCATGGGCTCCGCAGTATTTCCCAGCCTCCCTTGCAGCAGGGCTGGGACTCGTGGCTGGGTTTGGACCACAGTGGATGGAAGGACGCTCACCACTCCAAGGCTGATCCTTAACATTATCCCATATGATCACGGGGAAGGAAGGAAGCCGTGTGCCCCTGATGGCACAGGCACGGGCAAGGAGCCTCAGTCCCCCAGGCAATGCTAAAAGGAACGCGGCAGAGAGAGCTGTGCGTTCAGCACTAAATGTTACTGTGAGCGAGGTAGCCCCCAAGCGATGCTAAGACACTGAGATTTCAGGGTTTATTTGTTCCTGCAGCATCGCTGGTCCTAGCCACACCATTGGTCAGAAAATAGACTGGACACGTGCCCTCAGAGAGCTCATGATCTGATGAAGAAGACAGTCACAGGACGCCATCCCAGGGGTTGCACAAGGCCATGCCTATAACAGCACAGAGAAAGCATCTTGTACCAGACTCGGGATGCCAAGGGAGAGGAGGCATGTGATGTGACCTAGAGGATGGAGCAGGACGTGGCTGTTGGAGTAGGTGTGAAAGAGATTTCTGATGAAGAACAGGGCAGGAGAGGCCAGGAAAGGAGCCATGCCGAGCTCACAAGAGAACTGCCCCCTGCCCGAGGCTGGACTACATCTGTCTCCCACGTGACCAGGTCAAATCCACCCACAAGTGCCCACAAGGCTTCTGTCTAGGAGAAGAGTGGCCACATGTCTGCTGGGACTGGAGCAGGCTTTTGTGCAGAGCTAGAACTTGGTCTGGTACTGCAGCGTACTCTTGCCTGGAAAATCCCACAGGCGGAGGAGCCTGGTGGGCTGCAGTCCATGGGGTCGCTAAGGTCGGACACGACTGAGCAACTTCACTTTCACTTTTCACTTTCATGCATTGGGGAAGGAAATGGCAACCCACTCCAGTGTTCTTGCCTGGAGAATCCCAGGGACGGGGGAGCCTGGTGGGCTGCCGTCTGTGGGGTCGCACGGAGTCGGACACGACTGAAGCGACTCAGCAGCAGCAACAGCAGCACTTGGTCTGCGACTGCAGCACAGGGAAGAAGAGGGTCACGTCCAGAAGACGTTGGCTCATGGGGAGAGTGTGGATCTCAGGGGAGGGTGTGAATTAGGGTGAAAGCCTACAAGGCATGACAGTGGCAGACTGAGCTGGCATTGGCCCAGGAATGAGATCTTTCTAACGTGGATCCAAGGCCTCCATCCAGGATGACAAATGATAAGTAAATCATGAGGTGTGCCTGAGATCAGGGAGTAAAACTTTTCAACCCATCACTGTCTGGGTCCTTCGTCTCTTCCCCTCTTTCACCTAAGAAAGCCAGTTTGATGTCACCGGAGAGCAGAGTCTGGAGGAAAGCCAGACTAGGCCAAGTTCCAGCCTCACCTGACATGAGCAGCTGGGCTTCTGGTTAGTTCCTCACCCTTCATGGTGGAAGCTCCAAGGCTTCATCTGCAAAATGGAGTTAATAAGATCTCCTCTGGAGTTGACTGCAAGCTCCTTGAACTCATTCTCTCCATCCCTGAAGATAGTGACATGCTTCATGCCACGCCTGGCACATGGTAAGCTTCAGGATTTGTTAGCTATTATTATCACTCCAGTATTCTTGTCTGAAGAATTCCATGGACAGAAGAGCCTGGTGGGCCACAATCCATGGGGTCACAAAGAGTCAGACACGACTGCGCGACTAACATACACACATTATCACTTCATCTCTGTTACTATCGAATACTCAACTCATAGAACAGATAGGCTCGCTACAGAATAAAAGCAACTGTTCGGAAAACGTTCTCTAAAGATGCAGTCTTACACATAGACCACCTCCGCCAGCAAACCAGTGGCTACGTTTAGCTACCTCACCCTTGATAAGCTGAGTTCCTCAGACCCCAGGGTCCTCCTGGGTGAGACAGAAGATCTGAGGGGCTGAAGAGAGGAAGCTGCCCTGGAAGAAGGTTCTCCCTGAAAGCTTGAGGACCTTCCCGGGACACAGGAGTGTTGGTCTGTAGGATACAGTCATCCCTCTGTATCCGAGGGAGAGTGGTTCTAGGACCACTTCCCTACACACACAGATACCCAAAGGTGTCAAGATGCTCAAGTCTTTTACATAAAACGGTGCAGTGTTTACATATAACCTATACACACCCTCCCATGCATTTTACATCATCTCTAGATTACTTATAAAACCTAATACAATGCAAGTACCATATCAGTCAGTTCAGTTCAGTTCATTTCAGTCGCTCAGTTGTGTCCGATCTTTGCGACCCCATGAATCGCAGCACGTCAGGCCTCCCTGTCCATCACCAACTCCCGCAGTTTACCTAAACTCATGCCCATCTCATCCTCTGTCATCCCCTTCTCCTCCTGCCCCCAATCCCTCCCAGCATCAGAGTCTTTTCCAATGAGTCAGCTCTTCACATGAGGTGGCCAAAGTACTGGAGTTTCAGCTTTAGCATCAGTCCTTCCAACGAATATCCAGGACTGATCTCCTTTAGAATGGACTGGTTGTATCTCCTTGCAGTCCAAGGGACTCTCAAGAGTCTTCTCCAACACCATAGTTCAAAAACATCAATTCTTCGGCACTCAGCTTTCTTCACAGTCCAACTCTCACATCCATACATGACCACAGGAAACACCATAGCCTTGACTAGACGGACCTTTGTTGGCAAAGTAATATCTCTGCTTTTCAAT
>SJYX01012166.1:217960-238049 GCA_006410675.1 Oreotragus oreotragus
CATGAAATGTTCCCTTGGTATCTCTAATTTTCTTGAAGAGATCTTTAGTCTTTCCCATTCTATTGTTTTCCTCTATTTGTTTGCACTGATCACTGAGGAAGTTTTTCTTATCTCTCCTTGCTATTCTTTGGAATTCTGCATTCGGATGCTTATATCTTTTCTTTTCTCATTTGCAAGTACCATATAAATAGTTGTAAATACAGATTCAATGCTATATAGCTTGTTGCCAGCTCAGGGCAATTTCAAGTTTTGATTTTGGAATTTTCTAGATTTTTTTTTTTTCCTGAGTATTTTGACCCTCAGTTGGTTGACTCAGGATGTGAAATCCAGAGATATGAAGGACCAACTGTACTTACAACACTGTGTGTTCTGCAGAGCAGGCAGCAAGCCTCTGGGCAGAATGGAGAAGGCACTATCCATTATGTGCCAAGCCCCCACACTCAGATGATTGACTTTACTCCTCACAGCAAATCTGTGAAAGAGGTGTCATCAACCCATCTTACCACTGGGGAAGCTTAGGCTCAGAGAGGGTAAATAACTTGTCCAGGATCACACAGCTGGTGTGAATTGAAACTCCCACTTTACCGTGACTCTGGAACTCCTGCAAGACCTCTTCAGGGCTCTGAAGAGATAGAACAAATGTGGGTTCCAGACTCTGAATGTGGTCCCAGGGGACCCCACTTTACATATGCAAAACTGAACATGGTGAGTACAGGGTGAGAACCCTGACACATTTGGCCTTGCACTTAAAAATAACAATGAGGCGGAGGAGGGGGAAATGGAGAGGAGGGTGCAGTGGGAGAATGGGGAAGGGGAGAGGCAGGGAGGAGGAGGGCCAGGGAGCGGGGGCTCCTTCTTAGCACGTACTCATGTCACCTGCTCAGCTAGCTCACCTAGTAGCACTTGCTCAGCCGTTTGCCTGCATCCGTTCATTCAGTCCTCACCACAGCCCCATCCAGGAAGGATTCTCATCACCTCTCCTTTACAGACAAGGAAACTGAGGCTCAGGAAGGTTAAGCAAGTTTCCCCAGTTTAACTTCTAACTAGGTAACAGAGCTGGATTTTGAGCCAGTAATCTGCCTGACACCAGAATCCCAGCTTTTATCCATCCTAGCTCTCATCTGCTGGGGCAAAAGGCCAAGTACACCCGCCAAATCTAGCGGGTATCCTAGGGGAGCCAAACAGGGAAAACGGCTGGTGCAGGACACTTTGTAGAGGTCACAAGGCCTCCGAGAGGCTCCTACTGGCTGGACTGTTGGAGAAAGAATGGGGAAAGATTTAGACCAAAATAGGCTAAAAGAACCCAGCAACTAAGCCCTATGGCCATCCTCAGATCCATGAAATACTCACTGAGTTCCTAACACAATGCCAGGGGTTGAGAAGACTAGATCCCTCACCCCCTGCAACTTTGTGAAGCCCAAGTGCAAGGTATTATTTCTTAGCTTTAAAGATGAGAACACTGAGGACCCCAATTATTTAAATGACTTTGCCTCACTTAGCAGGGAAGGCAATGGCACCCCACCCCAGTACTCTTGCCTGGAAAATCCAATGGACGGAGTAGCCTGGTGGGCTGCAGTCCATGGGGTCGCTGACAGTCGGACAGACTGAGCGACTTCACTTTCACTTTTCTCTTTCATGCATTGGAGAAGGAAATGGCAACCCACTCCAGTGTTCTTGCCTGGAGAATCCCAGGGATGGGGGAGCCTGGTGGGCTGCCGTCTATGGGGTCACACAGAGTCGGACACGACTGAAGTGACTTAGCAGCAGCAGCAGCAGCCTCACTTAGTGGCTTTGTCTCCTCTGTTCCCACAGCTCCCTGTAGACATCTCTGCCAGATCATTTATCTCTCATTTTTATTGGCTTTAATTTTTTTTTTGATGGTTGCAATGAGTCTTCATGGCTGCCCTGGCTTTCTCTAGTTGCAGTGAAAGGGGGCTACTCTCTAGTTGTGGTACGTGGGCTTCTCATTGCGGCACTTTCTCTTGTTGAGGGGCATGGGCTCTAGACAGAAGTGGTGCATGTGCTTAACTGACCCTCGGCAAGTGGAATCTTCCCAGACCAGGGATTGAACTCGTGTCCTCTGCACTGGCAAGATTCTTAACAACTGGACCACCGGGGAAGTTTCTGTGATGTGTCTGTTTTCTCTAGAAGACTGTGAGCCCCTCACAACTCTCATCTCTAAATCCCGAGCTCTAGACTCAGTGTTAGAAACAGCGCATGAGCAACGGAAGGATGGAGAGAGAATGGCGCTACGGTCCTCCCTCCTCAACTGCCCTCCTCCCTGCCCTTCTGTGGGGAATAAAACATGCAGTTTTCACTCCCGGAAACAAACAAACAAAATAACAATGTGCTTGTATGATATGTTAATGAGCAGTATCCAGTGTTCACACACCCCTGCCTTCTCATTTTCCACGTGGGGTAGCTGGGGCTGGGAGAGACGAAGGGGTTTGTCTTCAGTGTCAGCAGTCCACTTGGAGTGGAGGGACATCCTCTGACCGTGCCTCTCAGTCGCTGTGTGACCCTGTGCCTGCTGCCTGCTGCCCCTGGTAGCTTGAAGGCAAACTCTCTGCCTCCAGAATAGTTGCAAGGTATAAAGGAGGTGATTTATGGGAAGAACCTTGTTGTTGTTTTTTCTAATTCTTTTTTTTTTTTTTGCAGACTGGGTCTTAGTTGAGGCACATGTGATCAAACCCGGGCTCCCTCCATCGGGAGTGTGGAGTTTTAGCCACTGCACCAGCAGGGAAGTCCTAAACCTTTTTGATTTCCCGGTAAGACCCTGGCTCTGGGCAGACCCCACCCCCTGAATCCCATTGACTCCCTTCCTGGGTGGTAACCTCACTTCTCCTGCACAGCAGCACCAAGAAGACAATGACATGATCCCAGGATGGAGACCTGCGGGATCTCTAACTGAAGGATGAAGACGCATGCTCATTTCTTCCAGTTCATCCTACTTTCCTTGAAATTCAAATAATGATCTTCCTCTTGGCTTTTTAAAGATGACTGGGTGATTGGGCTGCATATGTGGATTTGCTAAGATGTGTAAGATTTCGCATAAAAACCTACAAGCGTTTGAGATACTGTCATCTGGCAAAAAGTAAAATGGCTTATTTCCTTCTGTCCTGAATGGGACCAGAGGACTTCAGCGCTCTCCAGGTAAAAAGCTAACACTTCCCCAGAAAGACAAGGGCGAGTCACAGATGAAACAGACGTCTCCGATGAATTTGCTAACAGAAAAAGAAAAAAACAAATGGTCCATCTTGAAGCAGCGAAGGCATCATTGGAATGCATCCCTGATTCTCGGGCGGCAGCGATTCTTCCTGCCTCGTGTGTGAGCACAGTTGTCCCTGATCAGACAGCCTCTGCCTGTGAGATCAGAATTCATTAAACTGTGCTTAGTTCATGCTTTTCGTGCCATTAGAGTCGGAGGGTTGTTTGAAATAGGATTCCCGCTGATGAATGGGCCTGTACAATTATCGATGACAATGCGCGGCAGCCCCTCCACACTGGGCTGAGTGGGCAGGCTCCTCCCAGCAGAGAGGTGGGAGCCAGGCCTCGGATGGGAGCCTGGCTGCAGAGAACCAGTGTTCTCCCCAAAGATGGCTCGGTTTCTTCCTAGTGACGAGCCCTTCGCTTTTCAAGAGCAGGAAAAATGGTTGCAGCTTTCTGGTGGTATGAATGGAGGTCATCAAGGGTTCTGAGAAATTTGACTTGACCCCATCAGGGCTCAGATCCTGTCTTTTCTGAGTATGCAGCACTGATACACCCCACCCCCTTTTGAGCCTCAGTTTCCTTTTCTATAAAATGAGGATAAAGACATCTACAATGCAGACTATCACGGGGACTAAAGATTGCACTGGAGAAGCATCTAGCTTCAGCCTGAGGTTTGAGGAGCTCAGGCAGGCCCCCTGGCTTGTTTTGACATCTCTGATCTGGAGTTGCCAAGGTCTGAGTGTCTGCTCCCCGACATCAGGCCACAAAAGCAGTTCGGGGACCTCCCTTCCTGCTTAATGAATGAAGACAGATCCTAACAGCTGGGGCCAGACAAAGAAACATGTGTCAGGCTCCGGAAGCCAGTTTCCCAAAGAGCTCGGGCAGCAGGGAAGAAATCTGGGTGAAGGGCGGGGCGGAGCAGCTGATCCATGGCTCAGTGCTGCCTGCTTCCGTTTCCCAGAATACCTACAGCCCTGTCCCTTCTGCCCGAGTCCTCACTCTCTGAGGGCAGTTAAGAACCAAAATAGAAGAATGTACAAAGCTTCCTTTTCCAAGTGGAAAAAGAGACTCCCGCCTTCATGAATAACTTTCTTCATTATGCATCTCCATCACTTGAAGGGATATTGGCTCCTTCAGATTTCCCACTTCAAGAGAGTGAAATTCATGATGCGACAGTCACACTAACCAATGCAGCAGAGTTGTTCAGAGTATCAACAGGAATGGGAATAAGAGCCTTCTGAGATATCCAAAAGATGATTAAAGGAGTCCAAAATACCCATGGCTCTCCAACAGAGAAAAACGGAAGTCCAAAGAGGCAACACCAGAAAGATGGTGCTAAAGCCAGACAAGAATTTGCCTCACTCACTAGCAGTATGATTTTGTAAAAAATCATTAGCTTCTCTGGGTCACAGTTCTTGCATATCGAAAATGAGCTTTAGGTATTCATAGACCTCATTTTATCATTTATCATTTGATAAAATAAATTATCTAATAAAAATTTATTATTTGATAAAATAATAATATGGTGTTTATTCTGATATGGTGTTTTCTTAAAGTGCTTCTAGTAACAGAATTCAGCTTCACCACCACCACCACCAACAAAAATTTTCTATGTTTATGAATAAGGGGGTAGGGCTGGTGGTTACAATTCTGTTGGTAAAACAGGTAAAATTGAACCAAACAAAGAGATCTTCCCTGGTGGCTCAGATGGTAAAGAATCTGCCTGCAAAGCAGGAGAGCCAGGTTCAGTTCCTGGGTCGGGAAATCTAGAGACAGGAATGGCTACCCACTCCAGTATTCTTGCCTGGAGAATTCCATGGACAGAGGAGAGTAGTGGGCTACTGTCAATGGTGTCACGAAGAGTCAGACCCAACTGAGTAACTAACACAGAGAAATAGAGAGGGATAATAAAAGATAAGAGTGGTGTCCACACGGTGTCCACAACTCTGGATGGGCTGTTTGTCTAGTGAATTTCTGGAGTTGACTGCAATGTAAATATTTGTTTTTCTGTAATCAAGGGCTGCAGTCCGTGGAGTGGCAAAGAGTTGGACATGACTTGGCAACTAAACAACAACAAATCAAAATAAATAACCCAGTAGTATGCAAAGATGGCCAACTGCTGCTACAGTCTTTGCTGCTTCTTGTCTAAACACACCACAGCCAAGGCTGGCCACATCATTTTCAGGACCCGCCACTTAGCGAAACTGTAAGGCCCTTGTTCAACTAGGGAGAATTTCAAGATGGAAACGAGAGAGCACTAAGCAAAAAGCACAGGAGCCTTCTGAGTTCATGCATATAGGCACTTGGAAAGATAATCCACATCATTAGCCATTAAAGAAACACAAATTCAAACCATGAAGAGGTATCACCACGTACTAGTAAGGCTAAAATAGAAAATTCTGACTATATCAAGTGTCAATAAGGATGCGGTACAAATTACTCTCTCACCCATTGCTAATAGGAATGTAAAACAACGCAGATATTCCAGAAAAAGTTTTACAGTTTTTTATAGTCAAATGTATACTTTATTTTTATATAGTAAAACCAGAAATCTACTCTTAGATATTCGCTTTAGGGAAAAAAAAAAAACAAATTGACATTAAAATCTTTGCATAAGTATTTTAGTAGCTCTATTCGTAATCACCAAATCTGAAAACAACTCAAATGGCCTTCAGCATTTGAATGGAAAACTCAACTGTGATGCCGTCATGTGATGAAATATTACTGGGGAATGAAAAGGAATGAGCTATTGATTCACACAACCACATGGATGAATGTTAAATGCATCTTCCTGAGTAAAAGAAGTCAGTCTCCAAAAAATTATATACCATATGATTCCATTTATATGACATTTTCAAAAGACAAAACTCTTGTGACAGAGAAAAGATTGGTGATGGCCAAGTAGGTCAGGCTGTAGGGGGTGTGTGGCTATAATGAGACAGCACAAGGGAGTTCTTTGGGGTGAAGGAACCATGTTGGACCTATTTGCTGGTGGCTACATAAATCTAAACACATGTTAAAATTCTTTAAACTTGACACTCCCCCAAAGATCAAATTTACTGTATGTTAATCCAAAAATAAAATAAAAAATAAAAAAAGATAATTTCTTTTTCTCCCACATAAAATCCACATATAGGCATCCAGGGCTGGTATAAAATAACACAATTATGAAGGATGTAGACTTTCTCCATCTTCTTCCTTTACCCTCTAAAATATATACCTCATATCTTCTTAAACCAAAATGGCTGCTAGAGCCCCAGCCATCACAGATAGATTTCAACTATGAGGCTAGAGGAAGGGTAAAGATAGTGAGCCATCTTCTCTTTAAGGATCATCCTCTGCAATTATGTTTCAATGACCAACACAGCCATGCCTAAGTACAAGGGAACCTGAGGGATGCCTGCTCTAATCTGACTGGAGTTCTTATTACTGCGAAATAAGAGAAATGAATATTGAAAAGCAAATTGCCTTCCCTGCTACAGGGTCCTCTTTCCTTTCTCCAGCTCAGGCCCTGTTCTTAAGCTTCTAGCATACATATTTAACTGCCTACCTGACGTCTCCCCTTGGATAGCCAGTAGGCATCTCAAATGAAACATGCTCCTAAAACAAAAGCATTTATGGCTTCTTCCATCACCAAATCTGCTCTTACTCCAGTCTCTCCCATTTTAATCAACACACCCCTGTCCCCTGAAGGGGAAGAGAAAGTTTTCTTTGACCCTCTTAGGGGCCTTAGCTGGGTCTGAAAATTAAACTGGCAAAGACAGACAAACAGGGGAAAAGCACACACGTCTATTTAATATGTTTAATGTGACACAGGAGACTTCATAAGGAACTGAAGACCCAGACATCTGGTTAGACCTGAGAGATTTATGCTTTGTTCAATAAAAAGTGGACCATCATGGAGGAATGGGGTAGGTTAAGGTACATGATAGGGTTAGTAAACTGGAGGAAACTTGACAAATCCTGTTTGTTAAGATTCTTCTTGGTGTCCCTTTGTCTTTGGAGATAAGATGCTCCTTTCCTCCAGGGAGAGGGAGGGCTCCCCTCTTATGGGGGTTTTATGAGTCACTTCAAGGGAGAAAGGTCAAGATCAGCATGACTCTCCTGCTTCTGCTGTTCTCCCAACGACCTTCAGCCTAAAACAGTCCATATCCCAAGGTGCTGTATTGTGGGGAAGTGTGTCCAGAACCCCATCACCACCGAACTGCTCCAGCCAAAAGGTCAGTCATCCTGATCCTTCCCCTTCCCTCAACTCCACTTCCATCCTTCAGCAAATCTTCTCAGCTCTGATACCAAGCCATCCTAGGCTTGTCTGTTTGTTGAGCCCCCCACATCTTAGCTGGGTCACTGTAACAGCTCAGTTGTCCCATAGGGAACCTGACTTTACTCACCTCAAAGGAGTTGAATCCTTTTAAAATATCAGTTCTAGGGAACCCCCCAGTGGTCCAGCGGTTAAGACTCCATACTTCACTTCAAGGGCACTGGTTCGGCGCAGTCAGGAAACTAAGATCCCACACGGCATGCAGCCCAAAATAATTTTTAAAATAAAATATCAGCTCCATTCTCAAAACCCTCCAATAACTGTGCTACACTTAAAATTAAAATCCAAACTCATTCCTTTAGCCTCCAAAGCACCATCTGGTCAAGCCCCTTCCTGCTTCTCCACCTTGATCTCATTCTTCTCAGCTCCTTGCTTCCTTCCCTGAGCTCTTCTCCCAGGGTTCACTTCAAAGGTCTCCTCCTCAGAATCACCTTTATGGATGGTCTGTTGTTTGGAGCAGGTCTCTGTCCTATAAATCCCTACACATCCCATTATTGCATAGCAGTCTGGGTTTTTTTTTTTTAAGGACTCCTAACCTATTTTCTCAGAGAAGGCAATGGCACCCCACTCCAGTACTCTTGCCTGGAAAATCCCATGGACAGAGGAGCCTGGTAGGCTGCAGTCCATGGGGTCGTGAAGAGTGGGACACGACTGAGCAACTTCACTTTCACTTTTCACTTTCCTGCATTGGAGAAGGAAATGGCAACCCACTCCAGAGTTCTTGCCTGGAGAATCCCAGGGATGGGGGAGCCTGGTGGGCTGTCGTCTATGGGTTCGCACAGACTCAGACATGACTGAAGTGACTTAGCAGCAGCAGAAGTAACCTATTTTCTATCCATCTTTCATCTCTAGAATTGAAGTCCAAGAGGCTGGTACCATGAGTCTCTGCTCTCTTCTGTAGGGTCTCAGTAGCTGCTTCTGGGAAAGATTGAAGACGGGAGGAGAAGGGGACAACAGAGGATGAAATGGTTGGATGGCATCACCGGCTCAATGGACATGAGTTTGAGTAAACTCTGGGAGTTGGTGATGGATAGGGAGGCCTGGTGTGCTGCAGTTCATGGGGTCACAAAGAGTTGGAAACGACTGAGTGACTGAATTGAACTGAACTGAGCTGTTTCTTGAATAAATGAATAGACGATTAAGCCATATCTCCTTTCTAAGACCGAGTTTTCCCTGATGGGTAGAGGTTCAGGGTCTTCCAAGCCCTATGTGTGCTAAGTTGCTTCACTCATGTCTGACTCTTTGCAACCCTATGAACTGTAGGCTGCCAGGCTCCTCTGTCCATGGGGATTCTCTAGACAAGTGTACTAGAGTGGGTGGCCATTTTCTCCTCCAGAGGATCTTCCCAACCCAGGGATCAAACCCACATCTCTTACATCTTCCTCATTGGCAGGCGGGTTCTTTACCACTAGCACCACCTTCTAAGCATCAAAGAGTAATCCCAGAGAGTCCCTTAGATCCACTTGATCAGAAGACCAGCAAGGCTCAGAACTTTTCCCTGAGCTGTCTCTACTCACAGAGGCCCCAGAAGGCGGTGCTCCAGGAGTCCCCCTTCCAGGCTCAGATGCTTCCCAGGAACGGGTAGGTCTAGGACAATCTGAATTTCTTCAGGAAACTAATTAATATCCCATTACAATTTGTCATGGACCCAAACTTCCCTGCTTATAACAAATCAACAAATCAGAAAACACTGGGCATTGAAAAGGCACTCTGCCCTAGGTAAGAAACAGTGAGGGAAAGAGCAGGAGAGGAGACCCAGGGCCTGTCCCTGGAGCTTAGAGCTGGGTGGCAGCGGAAGGATACAGCGGATTAGAGAAGCAGTGAAGTCAGCCAAGAACTGTGTAGACCAAGTGTCAGGCCACCAGGACAATATCAAGGTCATGATATAAGCAAGATAAGTTCACATTCACAGCTCAATTCAAACAACTGATGAAACTATCCTACAGTCAAATGTTCTACCCCTGAGCTATGCTGTTGCTGCTGCTAAGTCACTTCAGTCGTGTCAGACTCTGTGCGACCCCATAGACGGCAGCCCACCAGGCTCCCCCATCCCTGGGATTCTCTGGGCAAGAACACTGGAGTGGGTTGCCATTTCCTTCTCCAGTGCAGGAAAGTGACAAGTGAAAGTGAAGTCGCTCAGTCGTGTCTGACCCTTAGCAACCCCATGGACTGCAGCCTACCAGGCTCCTCCATCCATGGGATTTTCCAGGCAAGAGTACTGGAGTGGGGTGCCATTGCCTTCTCCGACCCCTGAGCTATATCCCCTGATAAAACTATCCTAAAAATTTCAAGTCCAACCTTCTGATCATGTTCACAGCACAGCTGGAAGAGAAACATAAATCACACAACCAGATAAAATCAATCACATGTGAGGCTCATTGAGCATCCATTATGAGCCAGGCTGTCTGGTAGATCCTTAGAAGAGCAGAGTGAGGGAGGGGGGTGGAGATTTAATAAAATTAAATCCCCTGCCTTCAGGGAACATCATAAGAGCTGAATTGGGTGAGCCAGGTGATGAAATGGTCCAGCAAAAAGGAAGTAGAACCAGGATCAAGGAGGAAGGAAGCAACTGCTGTCAGGCAGGTATGCATAATTGGTAGAATGCTGACTCAGCGATTGCGGGCAAGAGGTCAGAAAGGGAAGCCACTGGAGGATCCTGAACATGAAGGTGAACTGTTTGACTTTTTCTATTTAGGTTAAGTTCACAAACTCACTGTCTCCTGCTGAATTGCATCCAGAGCAACTATCTGGTATCCAAGTGCTAAAAAAAAAAAAAAAGAACGTGAATGCCTTTAGGGCATTTTTAGTAGACTCCTCCCTTCACTGTTGTCCCAGGGGCCACTTTACATCTTTGTGCTGCCTGCCTTCCCTGACTGCATTTGAGTTCATGACCTCTGTAGGCAATTTCTTGGTACTTCTAGCCAAATTGGAGCCGTATGTATGTTAGTTGCTCAGTCGTGTCTCTCTTTGTGACCCCATGGACTGTAGCCAGAGGCTGCTCTATCCATGGGAATCTCCAGGCAAGAGTAGTGGAGTGGGTTGCCATGCCCTTCTCCAGGGGATCTCCCCGATCTAGGGATCAAACCCATATCTCCTGCATTGCAGGCAGATTCTTTACCATTTGAAACACCAGGGGAGCAAATTGGAGAGTAGCTGCATATAGGTGGGCTTCCCAGGGGGCTCAGTGATAAAGAATCCGCCTGCAATCAGATTCGATCCCTGAGTCAGGAAGATTCCCTGGAGAAGGGAATGGCTACCCACTCCAGTATTCCTGCCTAAGAAATCTCATGGACAGAGGAGCCTGGTGGGCTACAGTCCATGGAGTCACAAAGAGTTGGATACAACTTAGCGACTGAGCGGGCACATGTGTATAGATGAATTTCAAGAGCAATAATCCAGCCACCTGTGCAAAACTGGCACAGGAAAGAAGACGTTTTCCGTGGGGCTTTGTACTTACACAATGAGGACTGTCTGGACAGATCCACAGGAATGAGAGACTCAGAAGCCCCTGGGCCTAGGTTCCACGGCAGATGTGAGGACAGGGCCACAGAATCCTATGTCTGGCCACCTCACTTCTTTCCCAGGCCTGATCACCAAGCCTGGATGGTAGGGAGAATGGGGGTTACCACAAATACACAGGTTCAAGCCATCCAGTCAACTGAAAGGGAAAGCAAACAGCCCCAGCTCTGTCAGGGGCATCACAGTGGCAGACAACAAATTTGTGGGTGTTTTCAAACACCCAGCCGTGGGTTCTTGACATGAAGTTGACAGGAAGAAGGCAAGGCTGTGGGTTTGCCCCCAACCAGGAGTGAGCTCTTGGGCCCTGCTCCTGCTGAGACTAGATGGATCGACTGAGGGGGCCCTCCTGACATCTTCTTTCGAAGGAAATGTGTGTCTCTTTTGCAGCATAAGCTGTGGACCTTATTTAAACAGGAATGTGTTGTGTTTCAAACAAAAATTATTCCATTCAGAGAATATGTGTGGCTTCTAAGAGGCGGCAACAGCTGAGAAACCCACACCAGGCCCGGATGAAATTCAATCCGGGCCAACCTAATCGCCATGACGCGGACTTTGGAATGAGTCTGAAACGCCTCCCCAGGGTTGGACAAACAGCTCTCCCTCCTTCCCGAGCCGGCCGGGCGTTCCCCGTGAAAGCCCTTTGATAAGAAGAAGCAGGCTCCTGGGAGGCGAGCCACCCACTACTTTCTGAGGCCCTATTGTCCCCAGAGAGGGGACTGTGATGTGGGCTCGAGTCTGTGAGCTGCCCTGTCAGGTCCACGGGGCGGCAGCTACACAATGCGGCACGTCCTGCCAGGGGCCATTCATGGCGGCCTCAAGGTTCCCTGATGGGAGCCCATTGACCCCAGGATAATAGATGAAAGTGTTTTCTCACTTGCCTTCGCCTCCTGACCCCTTGCCACCATTTTTCATGCACTGTCTCCTCCAGCCAGACGGAGGAATTCTTCCTCTGATGATAAAGGCCCGATGACCCTCTCCTGGATCCCATGAGCTGGCTGCTTGGCTGGAGGGTCTACCGAATGCGGCGGTCCCTGCATAAGGCACCCCAGCCAGGCGAAGGTCATTTCCTCCCCAACTCCACTCCTGCACTCGCACACGCACATACACCAAATCGTGGGAGGCCTTCTCCTTTCACAAAACTTTAAACTGGACGTGTGTTCATTTGCTTGCTTCCTCGCTTGTCTGTCCATTTCCTTGTGTTTGACTTTTAGGGGCGAATCCACACTCCAGCTCATCTGGTGAGGAATCTGCCTACAATGCAGGAGACCCCGGTTCAATTCCTGGGTCGGGAAGTTCCCCTGGAGAAGGAATAGGCTACCCATTCCGGTATTCTTGGGCTTCTCTGGTAGCTCAGAAGGTAAAAAATCCACCTGCAGTGCAGGAGGCCTGGGTTTGATCCCTGGGTTGGGAAGATCCCCTGGAGGAAGGCTTGGCAACCCATTCCATTATTCTTACCTGGAGAGTCTCCATGGACAGAGGAGCCTGTCGGGCTACAGTCCATGGAGTCACAAAGAGTTGGACACAACTGAACAACTAAGCACAGCACTACACTCCCCCCTGCAAAAAGCAGAGTTCCAAGTTCAAAGCCCAAAGTCTTCCTTTTCCTTGTCCTCTCAGAAGCGTCAAGTGGCCAAGCACATGGGGACAGCAGAGCCAGCTGCAAAGCCCAGCCCTGGATGTTACTCTTGGATCGACCTCAAAGCCATCCAGCAAAGCCCAAGCACCTTGTTGAGGCCCTGGGGTCCCCTGGCCAGGGGTGGGCAACAACAGCCCTAGAGTAGGACCCAGTTCTCCAGACTCCATTCCAAGACTCCACTCCAGCAAGCCTCTGAGGAAGGGATGTTCTCATTGTAGTAACAGGCAGGCAACCCTCGGGCCTTGGCAAGGGTGTTCACTAGAGCTCAAAATCACTGAAGCCACACATCCTTCTTTCTGTGGCCCTCAAAGTAGAGGAGATAGCACTCAGAAAGGAGCAGACCAACTGGAACTCTGATGAAGAAACAAAAGTCATGGCCAGGCCTATGGTTCTTCAGCTCATTGAGAGCTCCTTGGGTGAGCTTTCTCTCTGCTCTGCCTCTTGCTGCTTTATCAACTTGCAAGGCGAGGGCCGTGGGCCATGGAAGATACAGAAGACAAGCCCAGAGACCCCAATCTTTCACTATCAGGGAAGGTGCACAAAGATTTGGAGTCAGGAGAGACTGCCATGCAGCCAGTCTGCATGCTGGGGCCTCGTCCCCACAGTCTGAGCTGAGAGAAGCCTGGGGATCCTCTGGGCCACCCCCTCACCACGTTCTGGAGGGAAAGCTGAGGGCCAGAGTGCACACAACTCATGGGAAGGATTTTACAGTGTAGATAATGACCCTCAAGCACTGGATCCCTTCTCTTGCACAGGATCCTTCCTATATCCTTGTATAACTCAAGGTTCTCTGGAGAAATAAAAACAACAGTGTGTGTGTGNGTAACTCTTGGATGGTTGGATGGCATTATCGATGCAATGCACGTGAATTTGAGTGAACTCTGGGAGATGGTGATGGACAGGGAGGCCTGGCGTGCTACAATTCATGGAGTGCAGAGTCGGACACGACTGAGCCTGTCTCTTATACACATCTGGTGGGGGCAGAGAGACGCATTTCAAGAAATTGGATCACATGATTGTGGAGGCTTGGTAAATACAAAACCGGCAGGGTAGACCAGCAGGCTGGAGATCCAGAAGTGAGTTGCAATTTGAGACTGAAGATCATCTGCCAGCAGAATTCCTTCTTCCTCCAGAGAGGCCAGTCGTTTTTCTATTCAGACCCTCTATTGCTTGAATGAGGCCCACTCACTGTATGGAGGGCAGTCTGCTTTATTGAAAATCCATTATTTAAATATTAATCTCATTAAAAAAAAAAACCTTCATAGGAACATCTAGAGTCATGCATGACCAAAGACTTGGGCACTGGGACCCAACCAAGCTGATCTAGAAAATGAACCATCACTGCCCTGTTACCTAATGAAGCATTTATCATTTTTATCCTTTTTAAGAAAAAACTCCCCAAATTATAAAAGCTTCAGGTCCCACAACACCTAGTCATACAGCAATGTAGAAAGCTTTGAATCTAGGCTCCTGCCTCCCCAGGTGGACCCTGTCTAGGAATTCATGGGAGAAGCCCCAACCTCCCAGGGTAAAAAGATGCCCAAAGAAAGTCTTGGCTGATCAAGGAGGTTGATGCCTCTCATCCAGTTTCTTACAAAGGAAAGTGTGTTAGAGTCCCTGTCATCACCCAGAATATTTCTAAGTGAACAGTCTAAAGCCCAAAGAGGCAAGTTTGGGGTAGAGTAATCCAAGGCTCTTTGGTTTGCCTAGTCTCTGCCTCAGAGAAGCTGGGAACAGAAATCCCCAGCAGGGCAAACCGCTCTGAGAGGGCACCCATGCTGTGACAGCTGCAGGGCTGGTCGCAAGCCTGCAAGGGGCACCCTTCACTGGGCAGATCTGGAAGGACAAACATGCACAAGGGCTCAGCTCCTTGCACAAGACACTTTCGCAGGCAAGGGAGCTGGGGGTTGCCTTATGCAACCAGTGTCTGAACCCAGAGAGCTCTTGGCTGGCTGGTGTGCTGGGGACAAGCAGGTGAAAGTATTGCAGAAAGTCATGTCTAGTGCTGGCACAGTTCAGTTCAGTTCAGGTCAGTTCGCTCAGTTGTGTCCGACTATTTGCGACCCCATGGACTGCAGCATGCAAAGCATCCCTGTCCATTGCCAACTCCCAGAGTTTACTCAAACTCATGTTCATTGAGTTGGTGATGCCATCCAACCATCTCTGCTGTCCCCTTCTCCTCCCGCCTTCAATCTTTCCTAGCATCAGGGTCTTTTCCAATGAGTCAGTTCTTTGCATGAGGTGGCTAAAGTATTGGAATTTCAGCTTCAGCATCAGTTCTTCCAATGAATATTCAGGATTGATTTCCTTTAGGATGGAATGTTTGATCTCCTTGCAGTCCATACTCCCACAAAACGTGAGGCCCATAGAGACTTTCAGGCCCAGATCGAGGCCCAGAGAGGGAAAGTGATTAGCTGTGCTCGGAGTCAGTGGCTGGGGCAGACGGTGTAGGTTACCTCCTCAATAATCATCACCCCCAGTACCACTCTGCCAGGAGCCCAACTCCATTCAGGGTTCAGGTAAAGAGGGTCTTGATGCAGGGGCTGAATCTCCATTGGTCTAGTCTTTCCCAGTGACTTTATTCTCCTTTCCTAGGGATTGTTCCAGGCTGGACATCGGACTCAGCTTTGGCCCATGTGACATACAAGGGATCACCTGAGAATTCTGTAGGAGGGTTGCTTCCTCGATGTAACGTAAAAGGAGTAAGACAGCTGTCCCCTTGTTCAGCATCTCCTGTCTCCCTCCACCTTGCTGTTGCTGTTGCTGCTAAGTCGCTTCAGTCATGTCCAACTCTGTGCGACCCCATAGACAGGAGCCCACCAGGCTCCCCCATCCCTGGGATTCTCCAGGCAAGAACACTGGAGTGGGTTGCCATTTCCTTCTCCAATGCAGGAAAGTGAAAAGTGAAAGTGAAGTCGCTCAGTCGTGTCTGACCCTTAGCGACCCCATGGACTGCAGCTTACCAGGCTCCTCCATCCATGGGATTTTCCAGGCCAGAGTACTGAGTGGGGTGCCATTGCCTTCTCCACCCTCTACCTTAGGGTAGGGCTTACATGCCAGCATCACTGGTCCAGACTTCATCGGATTCCTTGTGTTTGCCAACGTGATGTGAACAGACATGAGGCAGAGACTTCCAGTGTTCATACAGTTGGATTTACCTCTTACACCCCTGTGATTTGCTGTGAGATGAATATGGCAGGGTGGCTGGTAGGTGCAAGAAAATGAGCATGCTTGTGAAATAGACCTGAGCCTGACTTGAAGCCTCAGAACCAAGCCCAGCCTTGCCTTAGCCTGAAGCAGAATGGCACTGGCTGACCCAGACATCCCTACAAAAGAACAAACACTTACTTGTATCATCGTTTGCCAGTCACTGAGTTCAGGGCTGTTTGTTACACAATGTTATCGTGACAATAGCTACCCACTTTTGGGATCATGACAACCAAACATGTCTTCTGAGGTTGTCAGACATTCCTAGGGAGGCAAAATCGCCCTCTGTTAAGAACTCATAGATGAAAAGAAATTCAAGCCAAATGAAGCTGAACTTATATTCCTCTGTAAGACTTAATGTATACCTGAGGTTGATGCACGCTGATATATGGCAAAAACCATCACAATATTGTAAAGTAATTATCGTCTAATTAAAATAAATAAATTGGGCCAAAGAACTAAACAGACATTTCTCCAAAGAAGACATATGGATGGCTAACAAACACATGAAGAGTTGCTCAACATCACTCATTATCAGAGAAATGCAAATCAAGACCACAATGAGGTACCATTTCACACCAGTCAGAATGGCTGCGATCCAAAAGTGTACAAGCAATAAATGCTGGAGAGGGTGTGGAAAAAAGGGAACTCTCTTACACTGTTGGTGGGAATGAAACTAGTACAGCCACTATGGAGAACAGTGTGGAGATTCCTTAAGAAATTGCAAATAGAACTGCCTTATGACCCAGCAATCCCACTGCTGGGCATACACACCGAGGAAACCAGAATTGAAAGAGACACGTGTACCCCAATGTTCATTGCAGCACTGTTTATAATAGCCAGGACATGGAAGCAACCTAGATGTCCATCAGCAGATGAATGGATAAGAAAGCTGTGTTACATATACACAATGGAGTATTACTCAACCATTAAAAAGAATACATTTGAATCAGTTCTAATGAGGTGGATGAAACTGGAGCCTATTATACAGAGTGAAGTAAGCCAGAAAGAAAAACACCAATACAGTATACTGACACATATATATGGAATTTAGAAAGATGGTAATGATGACCCTGTATGCGAGACAGCAAAAGAGACACAGATGTGTAGAACGNCCTCAGCAGACGAATGGATAAGAAAGCTGTGGTACATATACACTATGGAGTATCACTCAGCCGTTAAAAAGAATACATTTGAATCAGTTCTAATGAGGTGGATGAGACTGGAGCCGATTATACAGAGTGAAGTAAGCCAGAAAGAAAAACACCAATAGAGTATACTAATACATATATATGTAATTTAGAAAGATGGTAATGATAACCCTATATGCGAGACAGCAAAAGAGACACAGATGCAAAGAATAGACTTTTGGACTCTGTGGGAGAGAGAGAGGGTGGGGTGATTTGGGAGAATGACATTGAGATACGTACACTATCATGTAAGAACAAATCACTAGTCTAGATTTGATATAGGATACAGGATGCTTTGGGGCTGGTACACTTGCACTGGGATGACCCAGAGAGATGATATGGGAAGATGGTGAGGTTTGGGGTTGGGAACTCAGGTACACCTGTGGTGGATTCATGTCAATGTATGGTAAAACCAATACAGTATTGTAAAGTAAAAAAAAAAAACAAACAAACTTAAATTAAAAAAAGGAAATATTCAGTTTTCAATGGATAAAATTTTACGAAGGATGAAAAATGCAGTTAATGTGTTAATAGTTATTTTTGAAAGTTTTAGATTTCCTGTCGTTCTCTTGTTTTCCTTTAAGGAAAAATTACCAGCTGCTAGTTATGTGTGTTTAAGTTATGCTTCAGGTCAATGTTCTATGTACTGTCTACGTGCAGCAAAATGTCTTATAAGATCTTCTATAAAGAAGGTGATCACCAAGTTGTTTCTATTCAAATACTGAACTTTTTGGCATACATTGCCATAGTACAGCTGGAAAGTGGTATATTTGGATAACTGTCTGCAGGTTTTCTCATCTGTCCATATTGTTACCATTCAAAGGCTTTTTTTTTCCCACTGTAATCTTTTGAAGTGTTGAATGTTAATGAAAATGTTTGAACCAGTTGATGCAAAAAATTAGCCATGATAAAAGTACAATAAAGAAAAGAATTACTGCATAAAATCAAGGGTTTATTTTATAAATACAAAGTTTGAAATAACTAAATTAATTTGTCAGTTATTGATGTTAAAAAAAGAAAAATTAGGCATGGGAAAAAGAGTTGGAAATAAACACACCCTTTATAATAGTAATTTCACACAAACAAAAAAATGTAAGTAAATCACTTTTGTTTTTAAACTTCAGAGTGTATTATTTTCAAATATTCATCCGTTATCAATCTTAGTAATCTAGATGACTTTAGATTGAACTGATTTTAATCCTATTTATCAGAAATCTGATATTAGTATTTGAAGCTTTAAAATTCAGTTTAGTATTTTTTTTAACATCACACAGCCTTTTACACACCTGTTAATTAACTACTACAAGTGATTCCATTTGCAATAGTTACTAGGAAAAAACCTTCTTAATAACGTTGGGTTGCAGACTGAAAGGGAAGGTCAGTTTATGTCACAGTACTTGACTTAGTCAACTTCTTCTTATAAAGATATAGTCATAGGACCACCACTGTATTTAAAACCATAGATTATTTGTGCTCCCTCAATAAGAAACATAGTGTTTCACATTATAGCTTTTCTAAGGACTATGGTGAAGTAATAGGAGTACATGAGCAAGAGAGAGAGGAGGGGAAGGGAGAAGTGAGGAATGAGAGATGTGGTTTGAACTTTCTGATTAGGCACAAAGATTTTAGGAAATATATTTTTGTAAAAAAAAAATCTTAAAAAAATTTTCCTTAGTGGAAGACAATTTTTCCTGTATATGAATCAGTGAAGCAATTATGTATCAAATATCATTCAGGAATTATAAATGAACATTATCAAATCAGGCCCTATTTACTAATTGAAAAGCATAAATGAAAACACTTTAAAAAATCTATGTAATTTAGATGAATAGCTATCTCATATACTCATTTTATTGTAATTTATTTTTCATTAATTAGAATAAAAATACTCAACACTGAAAAATAAATTTCTGAAACTTTGATACAGAAGTGAAATAAAAAACTAGCATTCTTTCTGACCAAAAAAAAAAAAGAGTAAATATTTCATTTTCTGTTTTTGCTTTATCATGAAAAAATGGATATGTGTCCCAGACTCTTTTGGCATACTTTTCTCCAATCCACCCAAACCAGGAAGATGATGACCATGTTAATAGTTTCAGACAAATAGCAATGCAAGGCGATTGCTTTGGGAGTGACCATGTTTAACTTGAGGATGTACAGTTGAATGAAACACAGCATGGAGTTTTTGAAACACACAATAACAATTTTAACAATTCAAGCAAAAATATATTTGATATGATTCATATGGCTCTACATAAAGTCAGCTCATAGATTTTGGGCACAGATTATTACAATTTTTCAACTCTTGAAGGCTTTGGAAATCCATATAGCTCTATCTAAAACAGACAAACTGAACAAATGTAAATATTTGCCCCCTTTGAAAAGTCATAGTCTTCAAGTGAAAGGTGGGAATTCTAGTTTTTCAAGGGGAAAATCTGTTAGATCAAGGGTGAGCTTTGTATCAAAAGAGTAACACCTATAGCAAATCAACCAACCATTCAGAGAAAGAATATTATGACCTGAAAAATGATATGCTAACTAAAATCTGACATTAGGTTACCTTGTTAGCAAACATGATCATATTCTCTACTACTCAATGCTTATGTCAGCCCTTGGTAAAATAGGTACAAGGAGGTATGACATTTCAACAGTCATGCACTCAGTAATATTTGCTGCCTACAAAGTTAATTACACACTTGTTTTGAACTCAAGGGAACATTTCATGCAAAGATGGGCTCGATAAAGGACAGAAATGGTATGGACCTAACAGAAGCAGAAGATATTAAGAAGAGGTGGCAAGAATACACAGAAGAACTGTACAGAAAAGATCTTCACGACCCAGATAATCATGAGGATGTGATCACTAATCTAGAGCCAGACATCTTGGAATGTGAAGTCGAGTGGGCCTTAGAAAGCATCACTATGAACAAAGCTAGTGGAGGTGATGGAATTCCCGTTGAGCTGTTTCAAATCCTGGAAGATGATGCTGTGAAAGTGCTGCACTCA
>SJYX01012166.1:242055-258757 GCA_006410675.1 Oreotragus oreotragus
GATCCCTGAGTTGGGAAGATCCCCTGGAGCAGGGAAAGGCAACCCACTCCAGTATTCTGGCTTGGAGAATTCCATGGACTGTATAGTTCATGAGGTCACAGAGAGTCCGACATGACTGAGCAACCTTCACTTTCAATTTCACTTGGCGTAAGGCCAACAGGCTGCAGCAGTAGCTTCATGGCTTCAGAGCTCTCAGGCCTTGGGCAAGTTGCTTGCCCTGTCTGAGCCTCAAACTCTCCCCCTCTGTGAGAAGAATGACAACACCTACCCTACAAGGGGTCTCTGGAGGAGGAAATGGCAACCCACTCCTATATTCTTGCATGGAGAATCCCATGGACAGAGGAGCCTGGTGAGCTACATCCTACGGGGTTGCAGAGTTGGACACAACTGAGCAACAGAGCACACACGCACCCTGCAAGGGGTGCGAGAATGTAGTGAGATGTTACAAGGGAAATGCTGGCCCACTGCAAACCCAGGTTAGCTGCTCAGTGGAAAACTGAACAGTACACAAGAGACCGTACCTGTCAAGGTTCAGATGTGGAGACTATCTACCACCGCCAGTTGGGGGGTCATCCATGCCTCTCCTGAAAACCCCATATCCTCAGTCTGGTCCTACCACTCCAAAGCATTCATTTCCAACAATCCCTTTGCCAAGGATCAAAAGATGTTTTTTTGTAGCAGGAAGTCCAAGAAATACCCGTACTTCTCATTTCAGTGAGAGGTGAGGGGAAAGAGGGCCGTCTTTAGCACATGCACACACACACACGCGCGCGCACGGGGGTATGCACGCATGCATGAGTCCAATTACCTTCCACCCTTTCTGCCTTAAGAGTGAACAGCCCACAGAGCTAGCAATCAAGGACCACCTGGAATTCAGAGTGGCTGGCACAGAATTGCCCAGTGGATCCTCCAACCTC
Source organism: Oreotragus oreotragus (assembly GCA_006410675.1). Lineage (NCBI taxonomy): Eukaryota > Metazoa > Chordata > Mammalia > Artiodactyla > Bovidae > Oreotragus > Oreotragus oreotragus. Next base: position 242,973 of record SJYX01012166.1, read on the forward strand.
CAGGGCAACCTCCTCCTAAAAGTTGAAGGATCAACAACGGTGGGCATTTTCTTACAGGCAAACTTGATGTTCTCTTCCCTTAAAGAAGATAATGCTTAAAGGTGTCTTTTGTAGTCCCTGGGGCAACATCTTCATGGATTCAGGAACCCCGCATGTGACTTCCTACATTCTGACCTATAGTCAGTATTTCAGAAAAACAAAACCTCAAGTCAGAACAGACAGAACCAACCACCGGTGTCATTTATCAAGGAGGTCACATGTTCCATTTTGGCAGTCTCAGTGGAGCCTCACGACCCTGCAAGGGAAACCCATTTCACAGGAGAGAAACTGAAGTTTCAAGAAAGGAACGCTTCTCTCAGAGTCACAGGACTCACAAGGGGCAGAGTCTCTTTCGAGCTCCATTCTCCTTGTGGTCCTGACTGCGCTTTGGCACTCAGATGGGGAAATGGAGGCTCTGCAGCTACCCAGAGAAAGGGGTCTGCCCTTTGTCGGACCTGCTGTCTGTGATGTCTGCTCTGGGTCCTTCTGACGGCTTCTCACTCCATCCTGCGGGGTGGTGCTGGGTCCCTGTGTGCCCGGAGCTGCAGCCGGAACCCCTGCTGAGCACAGGGCAGTCCCATCGTGGCTACTTTGCTGCCCTTGCTGTCTCCTTCGGAGCTGGCTCACTTGGGCTGCACTCATCGGGGTCCTTCTTCCCAAATTTAGGCCTGGGAGGGGAGGGGATGCCCTGCCACAAGGCAACCAGAGCCTCTGTTCCAGAGCAAGATATAGCCATGACTTCTCTCAGCCATCCATGCATTTATTGAACACCTACTGTATACCCCGGGGTTCCCTGGTGGCTCAGTGTTAAAGAATCCTCCTGCCTAGCAGGAGATGAAGGTTAGGTCCTTGGGTCTAGAAGATCCTGTAGAGTAGGAAATGGCTACCCACTCCAGTACTCTTGCCTGGAGAATCCCATGGACAGAGGAGCCTGTCAGGTTGCAGTCCACGGAGTCACCAAGAGTAGGACACAACTAAGTGACTAAATAGCACTATCAGGGCAGCCAAGAAACCTCCCATCCCTCGGTTGGCTGAGCCTGTTTGACACAGATGCGGAGCACAGTCACGATGAGGAGATGGAGGCAAGGAGATGAAGAGGGAGACTGCTCACCTGTTCACCGAATGGTCCTGTGAGCAGTTTACTTACTTGCCAGCAGAGGAGCTAAGGGGAGGGACACAGAGACCAGAGATGGATGTAGTTACTGCCGATGCCAGACCAGATAAGACAAGGTGGGTCCAGAAAACGTTTCAAGGGAGAATCACCGGAACTTGGAGGTCTACTGGATACAGAGCTGAGAGGAAGGTGTGTCAGACATCTGGACTCCCAAGTCAGGTGACCAGGAAGCTCTGGCATCAGGTTCTTCCTTCTCTCACCTCCTCCAGGGACCTCACGTTCCCACGTGGCAACATCCCCAGGAGCATTTTCCTTCCCATTTACATGAGGCCCAGACTCTCAATGAAGGAATGGAAGAGCTAAGTTAGAGTGCCTGCTATATTGAAGGCATCATCGCAGGCTCTTTACACATACTGCACTGAATTAATCTTTTTCACAATATTGAAATGACTATTGTCATTTTATAGAGAGATGATAAGTTGTAGGGGCAATATGCTATGTTCCCGATTTATGTTCAAATATTAGCAAAGAGAAAATGTATATATACAAAAGCACGCACGCACATCGTCTATACGTCTATATACATATATACATATCTATGCATACAGATACATACATAGCTTCTCTGGTAGCCCAGACAGTAAAGAATCTGCCTGTAATGTGGGAGACCCGGGTTTGATCCCTGGGTTGGGAAGATCTCCTGGAGAAGAAAATGGCTACCCATTCCAATATTCTTGCCTGCAGAACTCTATGGACAGAGCATCCTGGCAGGCCCCCGTCCATGGGGTCACAAAGAGTCAGACACGACTGAGCAACTGTCACATATAAACCTATACATATATGTATATAGAGAGAGATTGAGAAATAAACATGGGAAAATGTTAACAGCTGCTGAATTTAGCTATAAGATATGCAGTTTGCATTGTATATTCTTGCCACTGTTGTGTGGTATGAAATTTTTAAAAATAAAAAATTGGGGAGGAAAAGACCCAATATGAGCAATAACCTCCTAGGGCCCCCTCCATCCCCAGGCCCCCTACTCTGTATGAGCTTTCTGCCTCTGAGCAGATGTTCTCTCCATAAATGCTTTCCCTTCTTGTCCAGCCAAGGAACCCAGCTCTCAGCTCTGCTCCAAGGTCACTGCCTCTTCCAGGAAGCCCCTCTGCCTTGACCCCGAGCCCCACAGCCATCCTCACTTAGCTCACTGTGTTGCCTGGGTCATCTCTGTAATTCTCTCTCCAAATTAACTTTCTGAGAGCTGAGGCCTCATCATTTTTCTCTGCATCCACTCTCCCACTTCCTCCCCTGAATCCAGCACTCTAGCAGGCCCCCAAAAAAGACTAATCAACAAGGAACTTAGCAAATTCTACATTTGATCCATCCACCCCACAGCCTTTCTCACAGGCTGCTCAGTTGTGTCCGACTCTTTGCAACTCTATGGACTATAGAGTCCATGGAATTCTCCAGGCTAGAATACTGGAGTGGGGAGCCTTTCCCTTCTCCAGGGGATCTTCCCAACCTGGGGATTGAACCCAGGTCTCTCACATGGCAGGCGGATTCTTCACCAGCTGAGCCACAAGAGAAGCTCTTCTTACAAGCAAGGACGGTGATTCAGCCTCGTCATCCCAACTCCAAGTCGGGACAAGAGGAGGTGGACAGGCAGCACCCACCCACTGGCTCCTGAGGTAGAATGAAAAAGCCCCACAACCATGGGTTCAAATCCTTGTCCCACCACTTGCTGCTACCACTTGCTGGCTCAGGGTAAATCAGTGCCGGTCACTGAATGTCACTATATGTCCGTCTCTCCTTGCCAAAAAAGGAGATAACACACTCTGATCTGCATATATTATGAACTTAAATGATGATGCAGGTGAAGTGCTAGGCACACAGTCACGCTCAATGCATAACAGTGTTGGTGTAATCAGACAGAAGAGATGATGATGACTGGGGGGGGGTTGCTTAGGCACCCCTGTGGGAGGTACCGGGAGCACTGGCCTGTGAGTGGGATTGCTGGGCTCCTCCAGGAGCCCTGACATGGTCCCAAGGAGGGGTTGAGGACAAGGGCTGTGCAGCTGGGTATGTGTTCACGAATGTGCATGCATGTGCACTCAGGTATGTTCACACCTGTGCATGTGTGTGCACATGTGTGCTTGTGTAAGGAGGAGAGAGGAGCCATTCTCTTTCACTGACAAGCCGTGGAAGGTCAACAGGATCAACCCAACCTACCCCAACCACCAGACAGGAGGCTTGCCGGCTCCCAACAGGGTTATAAATCATTTATATCATTACGCATTTGAGGAGCTCTTGCGTGTTTGAAGTGGAATTTGAAGCAGAAAGAAATGGGCAGATTAATGGAGCTTGAAGAAAGCTAAGTATCACTTGCGTCTTCTGCCAGAGCACACAGTCAGCTGGCAGCCAAGCCACGTTTGAAAAACATGGCCCTCAATTAAAAAGCATTTTCTCGCTCGGGCTTCACTCTGGGGCTCACTTGAATTCATCACAGGGACATCTGAATCCACCCACCAGTGTTCCGTCTTGCAGAGTGGCCCTGGATGCCCAGGCCTCTCCCAGTGTGGATCTAAATGCTCCCAACAGCGTCCAGGACCGGCCGACTGGCCCTGCCCGCCGCCTTTCATTCCCAGCCCACCAGCCACACAGAGCCACTGAGCACCAGTCCCCCTCTTGTCTGTTGCTCATGCTGGCCCCTCTGCCTGGAGTCCCACACTTCCCTTCTCTACCCAGAAATGTTCTGCTCAGCTCTGCTCTGTGAGGCTGTCCCCACAGCCCCTGGGGGTGAGTCCACTCCCCCTGTGGCAGGTGTTAGCCAGCACTCTGCCCCCATCTAAACTCTGAGTTCCAGGAGATCAGGGGCTGCGTCATCGGTGCACCCTGCAAATGATGCCAGTTCATAAACGTTTCTTGATTGCCTGATTGAGAAACAGAGATGTTTGGTCTCCAGGCTGACAAGTTTAAAGACGTTAAATACGTTTTCTTCAAAGTTTTCTAAGCCTGAGAAACACTGGTAAAACATACCTTTCTTACCTCTCTCCCTAGGCTGTTTTGTCTGGATTTCTAAGCCCTGCCCCCAGTCCACTGCAGAGCTACCCTGACACAATTCTCACCTCTCTTCTCCACTTTTTGTCTGAATCCCAAGCTTCCAAAGCATGTCTGGTAAACGTTCTACTTTCTCCATTTCTCCTCCACTGCAGACCCGGGCTCGGCCACCTCCAGAGGGAAGTGAGGCCAGACCAGGGTGGGACTGGAAAGCCAAACTCAGAGTCCCAGACATGCTCAGAGGAGAGCAAGGATGCTGGGGTAGGGCTGCGAACTACAAGGATGAGGTTGCGTATGAGGACTGGACATGCGCTGGAGAAGAGGAGGCTGAGAGTCGGCGAGACATCAGTCTCCAAACGTCAGAAGGACTGATGTGGACTCTGAGGCCACCTAGCACCCAGGATACAGACTGTTGTTTGAGGATGTGCATCCTTGTTTTGCAGAAAAAGGCTCAGTTTATAACTGTCTATAACATAATTGTTACAAGAGACCCTGTTCACTCAATAGCATCCTGGCTTGGCCAATAATCTTATGATCATGTTTGTTACAAGGATATCTTCTCCAGTTCAGTTAATACATAGTTTTCTAGCAACTAGAGCTGCTCAGGGACCTCACCGTTTGGACTCTGGTCTGCCAGGCCTTCAGCAGAAGGCACTATGATGTATCCATCTCTATGGCCCAGCACTGAGCAAAGCCAGACACTCAGATGGGGCCTATCTGTGTTTGTCAAATGACTGGGTGATCGATCATCCTTGAAGGGTAGGAATTCCCCATCACCAAGAATGTCTTAGCCAAGCTGGACAATCACGAGTCAGACAGGCTTGATGAAGATTTGAGCATCACAAAGGAAGTTTGATCAGAAGAACTTTCAGGCTCTCTTTTGTGACCCAGAGGTTGTATGTAAGTCAAGTTCAGGGATTAAGAACAAAGAACTTTGGACTCAGACAGCTCAGGCTAGAATACACGATCCATCACTTACCAGCTGTAGAATCTTGAGTGAGTCACTTAACCTATCTGTGCCTCAGTTTCCTGATCAGTAAAGTGGGTATATCAGCTCCAGAGTGTTTCCAATAATTTTTTTAATATATGAAATGCTTGGCCCACAGTAAGAACTTTGTAACTTTGTTGTTGCTGTTGTTTGGTCGCTAAGTTGTCCAACTCTGTGACGTCATGGACACAGGCTCATGAAGCCCACCAGGCTCCTCTGTCCATAGAATTTCCCAGGAAAGAGTACTGGAATGAGTTGGTCTCCAGAGGATCTTCCCCACCCAGAGACTGAACCTATGTCTCCTGCATTAGAAGGCAGGTTCTTTACCACTGAGTCACCAAGGAAGCCCAGTTTATAAATATTTTCTATTGTATCCATGATGGTGGTGTAGGTGCTAACCTTGAACTTCATCCTGTAAACAAGAGGGAAGCGATAGGACTGTTGGATAGAGAACCACACCATCACAGCAGTGCCCAGGGATGCATCATCAGATGGCCAGCCCAATCACCAAGATCAGGAGAAAAAAAATCCCTCCAACCCCCTTTGAATTTCAGTTATGCGTATGTTTCCTTTGAATGAGTTATTCAACTCTTTCTCTTGGAGAGAGAAGAAAGTAAGTGATGTGGAACTCAAATCTCATTTACGACTTAATTTTAAAACAGAGGAGATTTGCAATATTGGAAATGCAAGGGAGCAGGAAATAAACTTTAGAGTAATTGCTCCATCATCTTTTAAACAGAAGGCGTTGCACTGCTATTTTTGTTGATGGTATTCAAATGAGAGGATGCCACAGCTGCGGGGATCTAAGGGATCGTTGATGGCAGGGCATTCGCTTGGCTGAGGAAGAAACCACAGGCCCAAGAGGAGAGGTTCTGTCTCATGCCCACAGAATCAGGCCACAGGTCCCCAGGCCCACTGGAAGCCTTTGCAAAATGCGAAGAAGCACAAGAGTCAAATAAAAGCCTGAAACAGCAGCCTCACTACCCCTACTGAAAAAGAAGAGATGGGGAGATGATCTTTGAGCATTTACTAAAACATGAAGACATCCCTCAAGAATCACCCCTTAATGAAAGCCCTTGGTCCTCCCAGGTGTGATGGCACAGGCCTGGATCTAGCCACTGCTCGTATGTTTCCTTTGAATGAGTTATTCAACTCTTTCTCTTGGAGAGAGAAGAAAGTAAGTGATGTGGAACTCAAATCTCATTTACGACTTAATTTTAAAACAGAGGAGATTTGCAATATTGGAAATGCAAGGGAGCAGGAAATAAACTTTAGAGTAATTGCTCCATCATCTTTTAAACAGAAGGCGTTGCACTGCTATTTTTGTTGATGGTATTCAAATGAGAGGATGCCACAGCTGCGGGGATCTAAGGGATCGTTGATGGCAGGGCATTCGCTTGGCTGAGGAAGAAACCACAGGCCCAAGAGGAGAGGTTCTGTCTCATGCCCGCAGAATCAGACCACAGGTCCCCAGGCCCACTGGAAGCCTTTGCAAAATGCGAAGAAGCACAAGAGTCAAATAAAAGCCTGAAACAGCAGCCTCACTACCCCTACTGAAAAAGAAGAGATGGGGAGATGATCTTTGAGCATTTACTAAAACATGAAGACATCCCTCAAGAATCACCCCTTAATGAAAGCCCTTGGTCCTCCCAGGTGTGATGGCACAGGCCTGGATCTAGCCACTGCATCCTGGGTCTTGAAGATTATGAACCTGGAAGACCACATAGAATTTTTTTGTCCATTACTTGAACAAGTAAATTGAGGCAGGGAAATACTCTCTGTTTCCAACCTCACAAATTCAGCACTCATTTCTGCAGGCAGGGGAACATGCGGATGGGAAAGCTGGGTGGTCCTTAGACATCCAACGCCAGGTGGCCCAGGTACAAGCCACGATTCTGGGGCTCCGTGGAGGGGCTCTAAGGCCCTGACTTTTAAACAGCTTTAGCCAAATCAAAGATGGGGGAAAGGGACTGCTGCCCTAACCCAATTCGGACTCTTATCAAAGTGGCTCCACTATAACCTGTAATTTGTATTTTGGTGATTTGGTTTAAGATTTTTATGGCAACAAGGCATTCTAATGTTTTTAAAACTTTAGCCTGAGAGTATTCACATAATATATCCACCAGATCTTCATCCCTGCCAGTTCATCGAGGTGTGACGGCTTCTACAAAGTCTGGCTGCAAGTTATAAGGAGTCTTTCAAAAGGTACCTTCTGCACACACAACCCCCCACCCCACAGCTTGGTGCTCCCACCTGCACTTGTACCTGCCATGGGGCAGCCCGTGGCTCGGGAGAGCTGAAAAAAGCAGACACCCGAACGTGGACAGAGACGAGGCCCGTGAGCTTCCGATGGACCCCAGGGGCCAGACTGGCGGGAATAGGGTCCGTCTGAAGGCTCTGTCCAGTCTGCTCACCCAGCGGCTGCTGCCAGGGCCATTCCGATTAACCCTTCACAGCCACTCCACTTGGGACATGCATGTGCTCTGTTCTTTTTGCTGATTTAATTAACATAATATAGTGGAAATAAAATAATTGAAGGGGCTGCCACTTCAGAAAAAGATCATCGTGGGACCGCTCAGAAGGCATTGTTGTGTGGTTTCCAGGCAACGGTGGGAGGCCCCAGTGGGGCTGGCGGTCCCTGAAGCAGCCAGCTGGCCCAGCCTCACCCAGCAGCCGCTGCCAAGGCTGCCCAGGCCTGGATGCGCGGGCCTGAGGGCACAAGAAGTCTTCCTCCAGGCCTCCCTTCTAGGTGCCTTGGAGTCTCAAAGTACAGTCCCACAGCTTGGAATAATGGAGAATAATCAAATAGAGGCAATCAACACGTCAGAAATTCAGCCACACACATCGCATTTAAAAATTAATAATAGTTATTGGTGAACCCGGATCAGTCTTGCTTTCTGAAGTTGATCTTCAACCAAAAATTGGGATTATGTGGACATTGCTGCCAATGGAACCTACGGGCACTTATTTTCTTTCTTAAATATTACTTTAGTTTTCAAATTATGAAAGTACCATAACACATTTACAAGAGACTTGGAAAAGACAGGACAAAGTTACCCATAGTGCCACTGTATACAACAATTATTTTTTAAGTAGATAAATTCAAATTTTTAGTTAGAGTTTCAATATCAAACTCTCAAAAATTTATAGAGTGAATAGGCAGAGAAGTAGAAGGATATAGTAGACCTGAAAAGCACTATGAAACAATTCAATATAATTAAGATTTATACAATTTTCACACAGCAGGGTACAAATTCTACTCAAGTTCCCATAGACTATAAACCAGGAGACACTGGAATATATCCAGACACATAAAAAAAGGTGCAAAAATTATGGTCTATGGTTTTTCCTGTGGTCATGTATGGATGTGAAAGTTGGACTGTGAAGAAAGCTGAGCACTGAAGAATTGATGCTTTGGAACTGTGGCGTTGGAGAAGACTCTTGAGAGTCCCTTGGACTGCAAAGAGATCCAACCAGTCCATTCTGAAGGAGATCAACCCTGGGATTTCTTTGGAAGGAATGATGCTAAAGCTGAAACTCCAGTACTCTGGCCACCTCCTGCGAAGAGTTGACTCATTGGAAAAGACTCTGATGCTGGGAGGGATTGGGGGCAGGAGGAGAAGGGGACGACAGAGAATGAGATAGCTGGATGGCATCACGGACTCGATGGACGTGAGTCTGAGTGAACTCCGGGAGTTGGAGATGGACAGGGGGGCCTGGCGTGCTGCGATTCACGGGGTTGCAAAGAGTCAGACACGACTGAGCGACTGAACTGAACTGAACTGAAAGGTATTGAAATCATTCAGTCTTTTCTCATATCGCTATGGAATTATGTTAGAAATGGGGTTCAGGATTGGGAACACGTGTAAACCCGTGGCAGATGCATGTTGATGTATGGCAAAACCAATACAATATTGTAAAGTAATAAATAAATAAACAATAAAATAAAATAAGTTATTTGTAAATAATTCGCATATTTCCAAGGCTGGACACACTTTCAAACAATAGTTTGGTGTTGGAGGAAGGCTGAGTTCTTCCCAAGGATCTGTCCTAATTGCTCAGACACCTTGGATTGATCCCTTTCCTTTCTGTACCTCTGCCAGGAGGTTCAACACCAGTAGGGAGGAGACAAGGAGGAGAAATAGCAGGTGGACTTTATCAGATGACACAGGCAAGCAACTAATCACAGGTTCTGATCCCCTTTGCATGAAAGTCTATGCTGGGCTCTGCACCTCCATGTGACACAGCAACTGCGAAATGTCACTTGCAAGGTCACTGATGCCTGGGGTTCCCCAAGTGCAGTTTCAGCACAAGCAGCCACAGTTGGAGGAAGGGGAGATGGCAGGACAGCGGGATGGCAAATAGACTGACCTTCACTTGGCAACCTGCGTAGACACATTGCTGGCTCCACCACACAAGGCTGCAAATCCTCCATCACAAATACCTTTAAAAACGATCCAGCCCCAAGGAAAAACCATTATGGCAGGGCTGAGCTGGAGGAGGAAGCATTCCTATGCTGGTGGCGCCCAGTGATGGGCATGCTGTAAAATAAAATGCTGTGGTTTTATCCAGTTTTGTCAAGTCACAAAGCAGAAGAAGAAGGAAAAAACATACAGAAGCTCTGCTCGCACAGGAAGAGTTTGGGGGTGTGTTGGCTGTGGTAGAGCTGGTTTTCTCCTTCCATGATAAAAAAGCAAGGCAATGGGAACTAATTGTGGAGGGTTTTAATTGCTCTGTACCTTGTTAATGTCCCTACCATATTGATTCCTATTAATTAATCCACTGTAATGGAAAAGTCAATTATGCAATATTAATGCCACTTGTAGAGAAGACTAAATTAATGAATGCAAATGGAGACCAGATCCGTTATGACAAACATTTGATGGGTTCCTGTGTCCGCCTCCAAGATTAATTTGGCTCGAGGTGTCCAAAACACAGTCCATCTCCCACTGGGAAAGGAGAGGCCAATTACAGATTGGAAAAGAGCGAGACGATCAGATGTTTATTTTAAAAGTACAGTCAGGTTGGAAAATCTGATACTTCATCAATTTGACCACCTCAAACACTGTCCCCCAACCCCACTCCATGATTACCAGATCCACCTGATGCTCAGCAAGGAGCACTGGGCTAGGAGTCAGGAGCCTGAGGCTCTAATTCCCATCCTATCACAAACTCTGAGCCTGTGTCTCCTCCCAGAACTCTGCTGGGCTCCAAACTAAGTTATCTGTTCATTCTTTCAGTAAACTTTCCTAGGTATGAGGTTCAGACCTTATCCCCAACTCCTTCTCTGATATCTCAAGCTGGGTGTGCCACAGGTGGAGTCCACAAAATCTATCACACCCTACGTCTTCCTGAGCTCCCTGGACCATCTGAGATCTCCACCATCTCCCCAGTGGTCAAGTGAGAAACCTATAAGCCATCTGTCCCCAGCCTCCCTTACTCCTCCAACCTGCAGCCATTAAGTCTTATTAGTATCAGCATCTAGATGTTAAATCATCAATACAACATTCCTGAAAGGAAAAAAAAGCATATATTAAACTGCAAAAATATTTAAAACAACTATAAAGAGTTTTGCATGCTTAATACATGAAGTTTTGTTTTGTTTTTTAAAGTAACAAAGGAAAATAATCCCATAGAACTGGGCAAAGGAAATGAACGATGTCAGCAGAAATACAAAAGATGAATGAACATCTGAATTTTTTTTTCTTCTGATATCAAAGAAAATCCAGGAATGAAGCTAACCATTTTTTTTTTTTCTCTCAAAACATCAAATTTTTTTTGAATGATCATTCTCATTGTCCATGAGGGTTATGAGACAGGACATTTTAGGGAAGCAATTTAACAAGTATCAAGAGCTTTAAAAATGTCCATAACTTTTCATCCAGGAATTTCACTAAGGATCAATTCTATGGAAATAATTAGAGATGTAAATTGTAGACATATGCATAGGGCATTTATTGCCACTTGATTTTTAGGATTAAAAATGAAAACAACCTAAACATCCAAATGAGGAAACAGTTCACATACTTTGATGTGTCTGTTGGATGGACTTTTCTATGGTCACAGAAATGTTCATGAAGGATTTGTTGATGTGAAAATGCTCATGATATAAGGTTGAAGGGAAAAAAGGCTAGGAAAGTAAATCCAGCATGATCCTAACTTTGGTTTTATTTTTGAAATTTGTACTTGATACACAAGTTCATATCAGAAAAAAAATGATCTTTAGGGTGTCCCACTGACATCTGAACTTAATACACAAGACCCCTGGGGAAGCCCAGCCTGGTCACTGTGGCAGCCTGCATCCTCTCCACGTTCTCGGCCTGTCGGCTCATGGATTTGAGGTACTCCCTAATATGTGACTCTCCCTCACCATGCCTTGCTGCTTGATTCCTCCATGGTGGGCACAGAGCAGTGGGTACATAGTGATTCCTGGGGGCACCTGAGCTGCCATCACCTTCCCCCTGCTGACAGCCATCCAGATGTCCGCTGATTCTCAAGACTCAATCTATGTGGCTCAGCCTCCGCAAGGCTTCCTGCAGCTGGACTGGGCTTTCTGCTTTGAGATCCCAATGCACTCAAACACTGCCCCCAGCATCATTCTCTTTGCTTCCTCAGCCCTCCCAAAGGGAGCTCCCATCCCTGCTGGTCCTGCCCATGGGTATCCCCTGGCCTGAATTCTATCCCGCCCCAGATACCCAGTGGCTTCACTCTCTCTTCACTCTGCTTTCCAGCTGCAGTGTAGGGGTGAAGACGGAAGGGTCCCTCTTCATCCAGAACATGAACCCAGTCCCCTAGATCAAGCCATACCTGGCTTCCCTGCCTTGGATAGCCTTGTGGGAAAACAAGGGCATCACAGACCCTTACACCTAGGAGCCAAGTCCAGTGACCTCTCACTAACAGACCATGATTACAGCAATGGGGGGCACCCTGGGTTCACCCCCAGTTGCAGAGTCCCTTTCTGCACTCAGCTCTGAGCTTTTATAACTGAGTTGCCCCAGGAAGCTCAAAGTCTAGCAGGAGCGACAGGGAGTAGAAGGAAGCAAATAGGTTCCTGTGCAGCCAGCCCTATGGAGCCCACGGGTCCCCTACGCTGCTTACAAGTCTTTGCATAAACATCCATGAAGGAAGTTGTTCATTCCAAGAATCCTTTAGGAAAAGAAGCCAGAGGAGGACCATAAGCAGAATAAACAGAGTATGGAAGGACCAGAAACACCCAAGAAAGGAAGCAGCCTGCTCCATACCCTGGTTCCTCCTCTTTGGAATCCCAGTGGAGAATCAGAGCCCAGACTCACGGTGGGAGAGCCCAAGGGGGGCTCAGTTCCACCACCCGCCAACCCCACGGCAGGAGCCAGTTCTCTTCACCCATCCTCATCACTCGATCCAATACCATCTTCCTTCAAGCAGATTCTTGGGTATGAAGCTGCTTAAGAATAATTCTCCAAAAAATATACCAGAAATGCTGAACCAAACTATTTAACAATTATTTTTGGTCCTGTACCCCAATCACATTGGAAAGGGCTTAGCCCACATCCGGGCCTTGACAAATGTTTCTAGAGCACCTTCCCAACAAGAGAGCAAATCAGAGGCCATAAGTATGCCTTTTGGCTCCTCGAATGTTCTTCAAGACCCAGTACATAGCAGGTGCTCACGGAGGCCCCGTAAACACTGATGGATTTGTCTTTCTTATCTTGTCTGTGTGGTTAGTCACTCAGTTGTGTCTAGTTCTTTGCTACCCCATGGACTATAGTCCACCAGGCTCCTCTGTCTATAGAATTCTCCAGACAAGAATACTAAAATGGGTTGTCATTTCCTTCTCCAGGGGAACTTTCTGACCCAGGGATCAAACCCACATCTCTTGCATTGACAGGTGGATTATTTACCATTGAGCCCCCAGGGAAGCCCATATTCTTATCTCATCTCCCACCAAAGTTTACCCTTTAACAACTTTGGTTCTTTAAGGCAATTTTCAAGGTTCAAAGGCTTCTGCAGTTCTGAGGAAGGTGCTGTGGATAACAGGGAGGGCAAACCTGACTTATAACCAGATACTCAGGGAGTATTTGAAAGTTTCCTACGAGATACAAGTGTTTGTTGCATTTTAATCCCCCAAAAAAGGCTGGTTCCCAGGCTGTGGGAACAGTTGCACAACAATGTAAATGTATGAAATGCCACTGAATTGTTCACTTTCAAATTGTTAAAACACTATGTTATGTGAATGTCATTTCAATTTTAAAAAGAAAGGGAAGAAAAACGAATAGTGGCCAGTGCTGAGGGCCAGCAAATGTTCCAGTGTGGAACCTCTTGGGGTAGCCCAGAAGGACCTCAGGTGGCCAGAGCCCATCAGCCATTGCTTCTGGTCTGCAAAGCCCGGTCCATATCCCCAAGGTCAAGAGATGTGATCATTTTCTTTGTGAGTCAAGATGTGGTGTCACTGTGGACTTTGCTGGTGGTCCAGTGGTTAGGAATCTGCCTGCCAATGCAGGAGATACGGATTCAATCCCTATTCCAGGAAGACCCCACATACCATCCCACATACCATGGGATGATTAACTCCGTGCTCGGCAATAAGAAAATAGCCCCCACTTGCTGACACTAGAGAAGGCTCAGTGTATCCAAAAATAAATAAATTAAAAAAAAAAAAAAGATGTGAGCTTGCTGAGAGACACTGTTGTCTGTTTCACCTTGCTTCCACTGGGGTTTGCCCTGGTTGCCAGGCACAGAGGAGGTTCTGAGCAGAATGCTTTCCATGGGGGTCTGACATCTGTGGTGGCCAGCAGGGTCCTGACAACCCAGGCGGTACTGCAGAGACCGTGGGAGCCACAGAGTGTCCCCTGATGGCTTTGATACTCTGCATGGTGCTGATGCTGGGAGCCCTGTGCCAGGCAGTGGCAGCACTGCCAGAGGATCTTAGCACTGAAATTGAGGGTGGGGTAGGGTGGCAACTTTTAGTCATGGAGAAGTTTTTAATGCTTAAAGTTTTGAATTACTTTGCAAGGAGAGACAAACCGACAATTGGAATGTCTGTCTTTGGGGAGGCAAGACATCTGCCTTGCGTTGGCAGGCAGATTCCTAACCACTGGAACACCAAGGAAATCCACAGCGAACCCACATCTTGACTCACAAAGTAACTGATCATATCTCATGATCTTGGGGATATTCATCAGGCTTTGCAGACCAGAGGCAGTGGCTGGTGGCCTCTGGCCCCATGAGGTCCTTCCTGGCTACCCTAGTTTTGAGAGGTTTAGCCACATAGGAAGAGAATACAGAGACCTTAAATCAACTCTCTTGGAAGTCAGACCCAAGAACAAGCTGTCAGAAATAGCAAATGGGAACACCATGAACAATGAGCTGGAAAACAACAATTCACTACTCGGTCTCATAATAGATCCTTATAGAAAAGCATGAAAAGAAGATAAATTCCAATGTTTACAGCAAGTTTGGCTGATGGTCGACATTCTGAGCAAGTCTCAGTCCTGAAAAGACCAACTCAGCAAATCCAGTAAGTGGCTGCAACCAAAACATCCTTCAAAACCCACCAGAAGGATGAAGAATAACTTCAAGGGCAATGATAAAGGCTCCACAGGAAAATTTCAACCTCCCTAGAAACATAAAGCTGCTTACATAAGGATCTCAAAGACGGAAGGGAAGAATGGACACACTTATTAAACAGAAACAAAATCTCAGAAAACCCTCATCTGCCTGTGGAGCTAGCTTTTAACTGTGAAGAGAGTTGAATCGATCCTCCATGTGGACGCTTGCTCAGTTCAGTTCAGTCACTCAGTCATGTCTGACTTGTTGTGATCCCATGGACTGCAGCACACCAGGCTTCCCTGTCCATCACCATTTCCCAGAGCTTGCTCAAACTCAAGTCCATGGAGTGGTATTTTCATCCAAACACCTCCTGCCTTCAATCTTTCTCAGCATCAAGGTCTTTTCCAGTGAGTCAATTCTACCCATCAGGTGGCCAAAGTNCACGTATCAGTCCCAATCTCCCGATTCATCCCATCTTCCCTCTTCCCCCTCAGAATCCTCACCTTTGTTCTCCACATCTGTGTCTCTACTTTTGATGTCTAAACTAGATTGTCTATAGCAGTTTTGTCAGACTCCACTTTTATGCATTAATATTTGTTTTTCTCTTTCAGACCACAAGGAGAAAAGTGAGATAACACATGTGAAAGCACATCAGTTCTGAGTACCCAGTTTTGCTGACCAACAACCAGCACGTTTCTCTCTCGAAGTGTCTTTGTTTAAAATGAAGCTGTTCTGTGCATCCACAGCTGCCCAACCTTGGGTCTGCCAGGCTCTGTCCAGAGTTGCTTGCATGCATGGTACATGCACGGTTAAGTCGCTTTAGTCATGTCCAACTCTGTATGACCTTCTGGACTATAACCTACCAGGCTCCTCTGTCCATGGGGATTCTCCAGGCAAGATACTGGAGTGCGTTGCCATGCCCTTCCCCCAGGGGATCTTCCCAACCCAGGAATCGAACCTGCGTCTTTTATGTCTCCTGAATTGGCTGGGAGGTTCTTTACCACTAGCGCCACATGGGAAGCCTCAGCAAAGCTTCCGGAGAATACTCTCCCTCAAGGGAAC
>SJYX01012166.1:264516-311847 GCA_006410675.1 Oreotragus oreotragus
AGAATTTTCCACAGTTTATTGTGATCCACACAGTCAAAGGCTTTGGCATAGTCAATAAAGCAGAAATAGATGTTTTTCTAGAACTCTCTTGCTTTTTTGACATCCAGCAGATGTTGGCAATTTGATCTCTGGTTCCTCTGCCTTTTCTAAAACCAGCTTGAACATCTGGAAGTTCATGGTTCACATATTGCTGAAGCCTGGCTTGGAGAATTTTGAATATTACTTTACTAGCGTGTGAGATAAGTGCAATTGTGCGGTAGTTTGAGCATTCTTTGGCATTGCCTTTCTTTGGGATTGGAATGAAAACTGACCTTTTCCAGTCCTGTGGCTACAGCCGAGTTTTCCAAATTTGCTGGCATATTGAGTGCAGCACTTTCACACTATCATCTTTCAGGAATTGAAATAGCTCCACTGGAATTTCATCACCTCTACTAGCTTTGTTCGTAGTGATGCTTTCTAAGGCCCACTTGACTTCACATTCCAGGATGTCTGGCTCTAGGTGAATGATCAGACCATCGTGATTATCTTGGTCGTGAAAATCTTTTTTTGTACAGTTCTTCTGTGTATTCTTGCCACCTCTTCTTAATATCTTCTGCTTCTTTTAGGTCCATACCATTTCTGTCCTTTATCGAGCCTATCTTTGCATGAAATGTTCCCTTGATATCTCTAATTTTCTTGAAAAGATCTCTAGTCTTTCCCATTCTTTTGTTTTCCTCTATTTCTTTGCGTTGATAGCTGAGGAAGGCTTTCTTATCTCTCCTTGCTATCCTTTGGAACTCTGCATTCAAATGGGGATATCTTTCCTTTTCTCCTTTGCTTTTCGCTTTTACAAGAAGACCTCTAAGTATTTGCCAAAGGGGAGAATTGCTAGATGATGGCTCATGTGTATCTTCTATGCTAACAGATGTTGCTAACTTGTTCCCGGGGATATGGAGCAAGTTAGATCTCCATGTACCCTGGACATGTGGGAGAGGTCCTGAGACTCCACACTTTCATCAAAGGCCAGTGTGTATCAGCCTTGATTATTAGCCAGTCAAATGAATGTGGAAAGTTTCTAATTATTCTTTTATTTTTCAATTATCTCTCATTTGTCACTAATCTTTATCTCACTAACATTGACTCTACCTCTCCTCTTCACATGGTACATTAGTTAGGATGCTCCTGCCTTTGAGTAACAAAACACTCAACTAAAAGCAGCTTAAACTGAAGTTAAGTGTTAGTTGCTCAGTTATTTTCAACTCTGGGATCCCAAGAGTAGCCCACCAGATTCTTCTGTCCCTGGAATTCTCCAAGCAAGAATAGTGGAGTGGGTTGCCATTCCCTTCTCTAGGGCATCTTCCTAATTCAGGGATTGAACCTGGGGTCAGGTTGATTCTTTACCATCTCAGACACCAATATATAGTAAAATAATAAAAGCAGCTTAAACACATCATAAGAAGCTTGTTCGTAAAATGCTTCCAGATTTGGTCACCTTCGTGGTACTAGGGCCAGGGGCTTTCATTTTTTTTCCTTTTCGCCTTTATCTTTGGTCTTTATCTTATCATGGTGGCAAGATCTCTACCCCTCAATATCATACAACAGCATGCAAAGGCAGGCAGATTGCTCTTCCTCCTGTGTCTTTTTTAATCACTGAGCAACATTTTTCGCAGAAGCCCCTTGACCAGCTGCCCCAATTTCCCTTCATACTGTATTGACGAGGATTACTTTTCATACCCATGACTGAAGCCGTGACAAAAAAGGGGAATAAAATGTCAATGGGCAGTTTAGCCAGTCACTCTTGGGGATAGAATGGTGCTCCTCCTCTAAGCACATGAGGGGATGAACCTCCAGATGAATTCAGAGGTCTTCTAACAATAAAGAAGAATGGAGATGATAGCTTTGGGGTAGCAGAAACAAAATTCCTTAAGGCTAAATTCTAGAAAGAGCTTTCATTCTGGTGTCCATTTTTAGCATATGGACACCAGTAGTTTCCTTGAGTTCCAACTCCAGAAGTTTTCACTACCTTTACTTCTTAAACGTGGAGTTCCGTGAATTCATCCAACCTTCATTTTTTCCTGCTTTCAGCACCGACTGTTCATATTCAAAATTTTTCTTTTTCCTTAGAAGTTCTTTGCACATAATACTTCAGCTCACCACTGAAAAGATAAGGCTTTCAATTTCCTACCCCCAGCTCCATTCTTATGCCTCTAAAGATATTTCTTCCTCATATACAGCACTTGTGTTTTCTTAGGATTTCTAAACTGATATAAGTCCTATCACTTTAGACAATTCTTCTCAAACTATGGTTATTTCCAGCTTGCTTATGGTCTTTGTGGATGAGATTCTCTGATCCAGAGCCTCAGATTGGTACTGAAGCCATTTTCTGAGCCCTTAAAAATATTAAACTTGGTGTAGAAATAGACTTGCCTCTGGTCCCTCGGTCCTCTGGGACCAGAACCAAAGATCCTTTAAACCTGGTACAAGAAACCAAAAGTTTTCCGGATGCTGATTCATTGCTCATCAGTCACATCAGTGATTAAATATTTAAGTGCCAAGGAGTCTGTGATAAAATATTAATCTCCAGCCAGTCTGCTATAAAATATTTAAGGGCTGGTGAGTCTGGAGTATGCAGCTTTCAGCTCAGAGCGAGAAGAGCCCCATCCAAGGCCGGATGCTGGATGATGGAGCAGATGCACAAAGATCAGATGATGAGAAAAAATGTCCAATCCAAGTGCTCCCAGAGGCCCTGGCTACACAGCACTGAGATTGTGGCTGGTCACATCGGGTTGGTCTGTTTGTAAGCAACAATTCACCCCCATGAGGAATCCCAATCTGAACTTTTTATGTGCTTTTCAGAATCATAAAAACTGAGACTCAGAGAGGTAGACGGAATTGCTTCTGGTTTCAGCAAGGAGCAACATTAACTACGCTTTTCATGTTTATGCTCAGACGCATGCAACTCTTTGCTGCCTCATGGACTGTAGCCCACCAGGATCCTCTGCCCATGGAATTTTCCAGGCAAGAATACTGGAGTGGGTTGTCATTTCCTCCTCCAGGGGATCTTCCCAACCCAAGGATCAAACCAGTATCTCTTTTTACCACTAGCACCAACTGGGAAGCCCTTTTCACCTTTAAGCAGGTATTATTTCCTTTTCAGCCCCAGCAGAACCATGAACAAAGATTCTTGCAGAGTCTTTGTATTGGTTAAAAAAAAAATTCATTTTATCTGGTGTTTCAAGCAGAGGGAATTTAAGATGTGAAATTGATTATGAAGGAGCTAGAAGGGCTGGAAGACCAAATAAGAGAAAGAAGGGAAACTAAAAAGAGGAAGTTCAGTTCAGTTGCGTCCTATTCTTTGTGATCCCGTGGACTGCAGCACGCCAGGCCTCCCTGTCCATCACCAACTCCCAGAGTTTACTCAAACTCATGTTTATTGAGTCAGTAATGCCATCTAACCATCTCATCCTCTGTTGTCCCCTTCTCCTCCCACCTTAGTCCTCTGGGACCAGAACCAAAGATCCTTTAAACCTGGTACAAGAAACCAAAAGTTTTCCGGATGCTGATTCATTGCTCATCAGTCACATCAGTGATTAAATATTTAAGTGCCAAGGAGTCTGTGATAAAATATTAATCTCCAGCCAGTCTGCTATAAAATATTTAAGGGCTGGTGAGTCTGGAGTATGCAGCTTTCAGCTCAGAGCGAGAAGAGCCCCATCCAAGGCCGGATGCTGGATGATGGAGCAGATGCACAAAGATCAGATGATGAGAAAAAATGTCCAATCCAAGTGCTCCCAGAGGCCCTGGCTACACAGCACTGAGATTGTGGCTGGTCACATCGGGTTGGTCTGTTTGTAAGCAACAATTCACCCCCATGAGGAATCCCAATCTGAACTTTTTATGTGCTTTTCAGAATCATAAAAACTGAGACTCAGAGAGGTAGACGGAATTGCTTCTGGTTTCAGCAAGGAGCAACATTAACTACGCTTTTCATGTTTATGCTCAGACGCATGCAACTCTTTGCTGCCTCATGGACTGTAGCCCACCAGGATCCTCTGCCCATGGAATTTTCCAGGCAAGAATACTGGAGTGGGTTGTCATTTCCTCCTCCAGGGGATCTTCCCAACCCAAGGATCAAACCAGTATCTCTTTTTACCACTAGCACCAACTGGGAAGCCCTTTTCACCTTTAAGCAGGTATTATTTCCTTTTCAGCCCCAGCAGAACCATGAACAAAGATTCTTGCAGAGTCTTTGTATTGGTTAAAAAAAAAATTCATTTTATCTGGTGTTTCAAGCAGAGGGAATTTAAGATGTGAAATTGATTATGAAGGAGCTAGAAGGGCTGGAAGACCAAATAAGAGAAAGAAGGGAAACTAAAAAGAGGAAGTTCGGTTCAGTTGCGTCCTATTCTTTGTGATCCCATGGACTGCAGCACGCCAGGCCTCCCTGTCCATCACCAACTCCCAGAGTTTACTCAAACTCATGTTTATTGAGTCAGTAATGCCATCTAACCATCTCATCCTCTGTTGTCCCCTTCTCCTCCCACCTTCAGTTTTTCCCAGCATCAGAGTCTTTTCCAGTGTGTCAACTCTTCACACTATGTGGCCAAAGTGTTGGAGTTTCAGCATCAGCATCAGTCCTTCCAATGAATATTCAGGACTGATTTCCTTTAGGATGGACTGGTTGGATCACCTTGCTGTCCAAGGGACTCTCAAGAGTCTTCTCCAACACCACAGTTCAAAAGTATCAGTTCTTCGGTGCTCAGCTTTCTTTATAGTCCAACTCTCACATCCACACATGACTACTGGAAAAACCATAGCCTTGATCAGACAGACTTTTGTTGACAAAGTAATGTCTCTGCTTTTTAATGTGCTGTCTAGGTTGGTCATAACTTTCCTTCCAAGGAGTAAGCATCTTTTAATTTCATGACTGCAATCACCATCTGCAGTGATTTTGGAGCCCAAAAATATAAAGTCTGTCACTGTTTCCACTGTTTCCCCATCTATTTGCCCTGAAGTGATAGGACCAGATGCCATGATCTTAGTTTTCTGAATGTTGAGCTTTAAGCAACCTTTTCACTCTCTTCTTTCACTTTCATAGTGGAACTGAAAAGAATAGGGAGGAACATTTAGATGAGCAGTGCTGCTGAACCATCCCCAGACCAAGACTTGGAAGTCTATTCCTGCAGCTGAGTTCTTACAGATCCTGTCTCAGTTGGTTCTGAGTCCACCAGAGAATTGTCTTCTCAACCAGAGCTGCAGCTTCTGGAGAAAGGATATTTATTCCTGCCAGCCAGCTGGAACTCAAAATCGGCTCCACTCCCATTCCCACTGCAAGAGCCAGCAGCAGCTGCCGCCTTGTTGGAGCCACCACAGAACCCTCCCTGCACCTTCTGGTCAGGCTCCCACCAGCACTTCCTACTGGCAGAAGCGGACAGAACTTCCACGTACGAGGGAAACTAACACATGTAGTTTGCAGGCTTCTAACCAGAAGGTACTGAACTAGCAAACAGCATGTAAATAGCAGGCACAGCCCCATTGCTACTTGAGAGAAAGAACTCCAGAGTAATATGAGTCAAGGTTGGCTTCCCCATCTTTTTCTGCTGTCCCACCATGAAATGAAACACCTCACGAGTTTCTCCAGGGTTGGTCTTAAATATGGATAATCAACTACTTGTTTTCTTAATCAATTCTAAAAGCAAAAGAATGTGAGTTAAAAGTTGCAGATTCCTTTCTTGTTGAGAGTTCTCAAATTATGCCAAACTGGTGTGATTATAAAATGTGCAGAACAACCTGGAAAGAGGCCCATCCAAGTAGGATCACAGAAGCTTGAGCTTTAAAGGTGCTGAGCCATCATTAAGATATTTCCACCTGTTGGTTTGCTGACAGAAAGACCGGATGCCAGAAAGGGCCTGGTGATGGTCTCTGACAACCACAGCCTGTTTTGGAAACTCAGGCCAGTATTGCTCTGCACTGCACACTGGCTGTGGCTGGCAAGCTTGTCCCTCACTAATGACAAATCCAGAACACTTATTCTCATCTCTGCTTGTGTGATGCGCAGCAAGGTGAGGTGACTAGATCAAGAGGACACAGCGGAGGACTTGCTATTCATAGCCTGCTGTAACAAACAGCCTGCTATAACAGGCTATCCAAATGTTGAATAAGTTAGCAAATGAAAATCTGAATGCACTCTGGCCATCATTCATAAAAACTGTGGCTAGAAGACGTACTAGTTCAACAAGAGGAAGAGTTTGTTAGAAGAAAAGAAAAAAAGAGGATGTGAGGAGATGGAACTTGGGAGGAAAATGTTAGTTCCTATGGGAAGGTGGAAGAAGGGGGGTTCCTAGAACCCACAGACCCCTGAAATCAGCCTATTCTAAGATAGAGCAGGAGGAAGATTCTGATTACATATGTGTGTGTTAGTCTCTCAGACGTGTCCACCTCTTTGCAACCTCATGGATTGTAGCCCACCAGGCTTCTCTGTCCATGGAATTCTCCAGGAGAGAATACTGGAGTGGATTGCTGTTCCCTTCTCCAGGGGATCTTCCCAACCCAGGGATTGAACCCTGATCTCCTTCATTGCAGGCAGATTCTTTACCATTTGAGCTACAGGGGAGAACTTGTAATTACACAAGCCCCCTAAAAGCCAGCTGTTGCATCTAGAATCCCCACCTCCTGCCATTGCCCTGTACAGTCAGGAACTCTTCTAGGTCTGAGAATATAAGGCTCAGGATCCCTCCAGGTTTCCTGACTGTCCAGGGTTCTCTGCCCTTGTCACCCCCATGTCCTACCCTCACCAACCTGCCCTTCCTCACCCCCGAGTCTTCTGGCTTCTACCCTCTCCAGGCTTCCCAGCCCCCACAGTTACAAAAGCAGAGGGAGCCTCCCAGCCATACTTCCCCCATCCCTAAATCCAGGGTGACATTCCATGCAAACCACCGCGTCGGTCCCTTTCTGTAGCTGTTTAGGGCCCGCTTTATGCGGACTCCATTGCACTTGTTCTGAGACAAATGAGGAAGATGTGCAGTCTATTACCCTTATAAACCAGCTCCTTTCTTCCTCTCTCTGCCGTTTAAAAGGGCCTTTCTATTTGACTGAACAAGAAAAGGAACTCTAAGAGGGGAATTAACATTGTCCCCATTATATTGTCCAATTAACACTTGTCCCGTCAAAGGCTGAGTAGGAAGCCGGGAGCCTTGGTCAATGAGAACTTTTAATCCCTCAGGTAAATGCAAAGTCGCATTGAACACGATCAAAGGGCAGATCTCAATATATTCTCCCTCCAAGCCCGCTCCCTCCCCCCTCATGCATAGGACTGTATGAGGCTGCTAAGTTCTGGTTTGAATGAGTCTCAACCTCCCTTTGTGGCCATGTTGGGTGAAAGTGTGGGGGATGGTGGATCAGACATTTAAAAACTCACAGCAAGGCTCTTAATTACGCTCAAGACAAAGACACCGACGCAGACATGGTGAAGTAATGACGACCCAACCATCTTCTTTTTTAAAAATCGATTTCCTCTCTGTAGGTACTAGGTCCAACACCATTATGAGCAAAGTAAATTATGCAAATAATTAATCCTTTAGAGTGATGGAATTTGGGGGTCAGTTTCTTGAATCTATAGAATGCCGGCATTCACTGAGATCTGACCCATGAGAAACTGATGGGCAAATAGAATCTGGACTTGAGCTGGAGGGCAAGTACTCTGAAACACTTGTTTTCCAGTTCCCTCCACCCACTATGATCCTAACATGCTACTTTCTTTTTAAAAAAAGATTTTTATGGGAGTGCAATTGATTTACAATATTTATTAGTTTCAAGTGTATAACAAAGTGAATCAGTTACAAAAACACATATATTCACTTTTTTAGACTCTTTCCCCATATAGGCCATTTATAGAGTATTGAGTAGAGTTCCTTGTGCTATACAGTAGATCTTTATCTGTTATCTATTCTCTGTATAGACTAGTGTGTGTGTGTGAATCCCAATCTTTCCATTTATCCCTCTCTCTGCTTTCTCTTTGCTAACCATAGCTTATTTTCTACATCTGTAACTATATTTCATTTTTGTAGATAAGTTCATTTGTAGCCTTTTTCTTTAGATTCCATATACAAGAAATATCATATGATATTTGTCTTTCTCTGTCTGACTTACTTCAGTTAGTATGATAATCTCTAGGTCCATCCACATTGCTGCAAATGGCATCATTTTGTTCCGTTTTATGGCTGAGTAATATTCCATAGTATATATATACCATATATATATATATATACCATATACCATATAGATACATATATGTACCGTATCTTTATCTATTCCTGTTGATGGATATTTAGGTTGCTTCCATGCTTCTCTTCATGTGGTAGGTGCTTAAAATGTATTTATACATGATGGTGTCTTAAAAACAGATTTGCTTAGAGATTAAGCCATTCCCTTCTCCAGGGGATCTTTCCAACCCAGGTCTGCTGCACTGCAGGCAGATTCTTTACCAACTGAAGCCCCACTTCAGTTCAGTTCAGTCACTCAGTCGTGTCTGACTCTTCGCGACCCCGTGAACTGCAGCACACCAGGCCTCCCTGTCCATTACCAACTCCCAGAGTTCACTCAGACTCACGTTCATCAAGTCCGTGACGCCATCCAGCCATCTCATCCTCTGCCGTCCCCTTTTCCTCCTGCCCCCAATCCCTCCTAGCATCAGAGTCTTTTCCAATGAGTCAACTCTTCTCATCAAGTGGCCAAAGTACTGGAGTTTCAGCTTAAGCATCATTCCTTCCAAAGAACACCCAGAACTGATCTCCTTCAGAATGGATTGGTTGGATCTCCTTGCAGTCCAAGGGACTCTCAAGAGTCTTCTCCAACATCACAGTTCAAAAGCATCAATTCTTCGGCGCTCAGCTTTCTTCACAGTCAACATGGATATACATGACTGCTGGAAAAACCATAGCCTTGACTAGACAGACCTTTGTTGGCAAAGTAATGTCTCTGAGCCCCGAGGGAAGCCCAATGTAAGACCCAGGTCACTTCGAAAAGATTCTTACTGGTTTACTAAGATGAAAAATGAATACAGGAGAAAGGAAGAGTAGAATGATAAACTGATGCCTGGAGTGAGTTAATTCATAGGAGTGTGTGCTGATCATTCCTGCCCAGTTACTATTGATGCCCCGTGGGGCTGACAATGAGCTTCCTGGCTGCCAGTACAAAAAAGGAAACACAGTCACTGGCAAAATCTATACTGTCCAGGGAAGATCTACTTAAATAAACTGAAGAATGTAATACAATTTTGATAGCCTGGAGCAAGAAGGTAATATGGAGCTTCTTTTCCTCGACTTCTGAATATACATTCTGAAATGGCTTTATGAAATTATACTGAATGGTATCAAGGTAAAAGGTCATCATCCTGAGATCTAACTTGACTAAGCTCTGTGGAGCCAGCTGAGCTTCTGAAAGATGCCATGCAGCCCTGCGGAAGGTTGGCACATCAATGGCTATCTGTAAAGGTAGCTCTTCAGATCATTTAGGAACCCCAGTAAGCTCACAGCAAAAGTTTGGCACCCTGGTCCCACTGGCAAGGCTAGAGCCAGGCTGTCCTAGGAAGTTTTGACCCAGAGCCACTATGATCAAGAAAGCCAGATTAATGTGTAACTTAGCCAATCAACATCCAGCCAGGCCATCAAGATGTGAGCACCTGTGCAGACCAGGCTTGGGAAAGAGAGAAAGATGGCCCTCTGTACTCCTAATCCATGACACACTGGCTGGCACTGACACCAACCATGTAGGCGTCGTTGCTGTTCCTCCCTTCTTAGGGCTTTTACACGTGTGATTCCTTTGGCTTGGAAGGCTTTCTCCCCACTGGGGTTGCTCTCTATATTTCACAAAGTGCATGCGTGCTCAGTTTTGCAGTCAAATCTGACTCTGCAACACCATGGATTGTAGCCTGCCAGCGTCCTCTTGCCTTGAACTTTTCAGCCAAGAATACTGGTATGGATTGCTATTTCCTACTCTTGAGGATCTTCCTGATCCAGGGGTGGAATTCACATCTTCTGCACTGGCAGGTGGATCCTTCACCACTAAGCCACCCAGGAAGCCCTTTCACAGAGGTCTTTGTTCAAGCATCATCTTATTACAGGATGGTCTGCCCACCACTGGACACACATTTTCCCATCATTTTCCCCCTCCACCCAAGCCCAGCTCTACTAGGTTCACAGTCTTCTGTCCATGGAATTCTCCAGGCAAGAATACTGGAGTGGGTAGCCATTCCCTTCTCTGGGGGATCTTCCCAACCCAGGAATCAAACCCACCTCTCCTGCACTGGCAGGCAGATCCTTTACCGTCTGAGCCGCCAGAGAAGCCCCTTCATCATTAGGAAGCATTGTAAATCTCTGCACATGGCTTGTCTATCTGCTTTGGCCCCTCCTCTCTCCCCTGTCTTTCACACTCTGTTTCACTGTAGGTAGGTGGGAAATACTTAACAAGCACATGACGTGCGGGGAAAGACTGGCAATGCACATGATGTCTAAACATTCTGATAGTTAGTTGCCTGGAAGAAGAGATCAGCTGCAATGAGCATGGTGGGAGGGCCTCCTATCAGCTGAGCACTGAGGATCCAGAAGTCTCTGATCGTGATCATGGTAATTAGGGTGACCATGTAATTGATTGCCCCAAACTGGACACTCTGGGAATGAAAGGAGAGCTATTAATAATTACACCAGGGCAACAGGCATAAAATAGGACTGTCCCAGGCAAGCCAGATTTATGGTCACCCTGGTGATGGTTAACTAGTAAAAGGGGGAACCTCCTATTTGAAAGTGGACTTGGCTGGGTTGTATTCTGAGGATTACCCTGCAGGGGTCTCTAAGATCATTTCCTCATGGATAGAAAGGGTCTCTGCTGAAAGAGGTGGATACCCGCATGTCATCCTAAGAGGTGAGCCTCACACAGGACACTCCGACACAGAATGAATCTTGAATGCAAAGCAGAGGGAATTGCTTTCCTTGAAGCTCAAAGTCCTCCAGGACATGCTTTCTCAGGCCATATTTGGAGTGGAAAGAGCCCCCGGGCAGGCACTTGAGACAGTGTCCAGGAGGAGGGAAGGAACCTTCTAGTACTGGGAAATGAGCTTTGTCCCCTGTACCAAGCTACCTCAATACAAGTTTTTAATGTTTCTTCCAGAGATATTTAGGAAAGTGTCTGATTATGACAACCTGGTCCCCTGATGGCTTAGGGAAAATGTCATTTGTCCTCAATAGGTCAGAGGAATGAAGCGTAAATGGGCTACCTGTAGGCCAAGAGGCATCCTCAGAAGAGATCAGGAAGGTATCTCTTAAGACTGGAGAAGAAAATGGCAGCCCACTCCAGTACTCTTGCCTGGAAAATTCCATGAATGGAGGAGCTTGGTAGGCTACAGTCTATGGGGTCGCAAAGAGTCAGACATGACTGAGCAACTTCACTTTATTTCTTTCTAATTTCCTTTTGAAGAAGGAAATGGCAACCCACTCCAGTGTTCTTGCCTGGAGAATCCCATGGACAGAGGGGTCTGGTGGGCTACAGTCTATGGGGTTGCAAAGAGTCAGACACGACTAAGCAACTAACACCCATCTCTTAAGACAGCAATTTTCTTAGCACAGGAAAAATTAAATTAACTGTTCTGAATTCAAATGGATAAAACTTGATAAAATGGAAGGGATAGGTTTCCATCAGGACCTCAAAGTGTTACCTTCTCTTCCTCTTTCGTCTCCTCCCCACTAAGCATCTCATGGAGTCACTAAGTGATGCTCCCCTGAGCAAGGCTTAAAGACCCCAAACCTGTAGAAGTGACTGGTCGGCACACAGCCCAGGCTGCCTTTGCCAGAGACTGCCAGGGCCAAGTGTGGCTTGGGTATTTCATTTCATTTTATTTCTCTTTAGTTGAAGACCCTTCCATGATATCCTGACCTGGGTTGGATTTCTGGGTCAGGAAGATCCCCTGGAGAAGGAAATGGCAATGCACTTCAGTATTCTTGCCTGGAGAATCCTGTGGACAGAGGAGCCTGGCAGGCTACAGTCCATGGGGTCTCAAGAGTCAGATACGACTTAGCAACTGGATCTTGAGAGTGAATGCAAGTATAACATCACCAGGAAGAATTATTGACCAATCTAAACACACTGAGACCAGAGTCTCATAGACAATGTCCTGTCCACTCAGTCACCTCACAGTCCACACAGAGACAACCCTTGTTTCTCATCCCTTCTCTCTTCCCTGGCAGAGTACACCCTCCCAGAATTCTTTGAAATCAAAGCCTCAAAGATCTTCAGTGTTGGGAGGAGACCGTGTCTCTAATAACCAGTGGTGCTGAAACCCAGGGACTAGAGGGAGGTCAGAAAGCATGTAGGGTGCAAAATTCAAGAAGACACCAACTTAGGTGGAGCCGGTTCCTAGGAGTGCTCTAGGCAGCTCACTGGTCTCCCCCCTGTTTTCACCTGGCTTTCATCTGCCTTGAAAACTGACTCCATCTTCCAAGTGAAGCATCCAGAATTAATTTTCTTGCCAATATGGACCCTGTCTCATTGAATCACTGTGATAAGTTACCATCTAAACAACCTTTCCCCATCACGGGTGAGTAGAGTAAGTCATCAAAGGAGGAACAGAACACTGAATTCTATTACACTTTGAGTGAGAAAGGCACACCCACATACACGTGAGTCGATGACAGACCACCCATGCACACAGCATCCTGGAGCAATGTGGTCACCACTGTGTCCTGTCGATTCTCCCCTTTTCTCTGGGTCTTTAAAAGCCACCTGGGACAGGCCAGGTTGCCACAGACACTAAACATTCCAAAAGCAGTACATTTTCCAAAAGCAGTACAATTTCCCTAAAGTGGTAAAGAAAGACTTCAGCATGAAAGATGCTTTAAGAGAAGACAGAACATGATTTTGAAACTCAGGCCACTACCCGTGCCTTGCAGGGGGTAGTCCATGCTTTTCTAAAATGCACTCTATCTTCACAGAAAAATTCAGCAGCAGTGGCATAAAAACAATCAGATCTATGATCCGCAACTGTATTTGGGATCTTATACCCTTTATCACCTTTCAACCCCCACACCTTAAGAGCTAGGAGACACAGTGCTATGGGCAGCCAGACTGCCCAGTCTGAATCCCAGATCCAGCCCTGGCTAGTGTGTGTGAAGTAAGCAACCTTTTCATGCCTTGGTTTCCTTATTTCTAAGATAGAAATGTGATAGCTCTGAATTCATTGAGTTGTTGGGAGGATTAAATGAATATATACCCACACATACATGCAGTTGCTGTGTGTAGATAGAATGAGTGGCCACAACACTCATAAGTGGTGGCTATTGCCTTTATCATCTCCATTTTACAGCTGAGGTCAATAAGGCCCTGAGTCAGTGACTGGTGAATGGTGAATCCCCCGTCAGTGAATGGTGGAGCCAAGAATAGATCTGAGGTCCCTCTGATACTGCAGGCCACCTGATTATCAGTCCAGCATGTTTGTAACCAGTGTCCATGTCTGAGTTTCTCTGTAACCCTGTACAAGCCCATGAGGTAGGCAGGGAGGTCACCATAATTCCATTTCACAGATGGGAGAACTGATCCACAGGATGCTGTCATGGGACACCATGGACCTCAGCTCCTCTGAGCCCCCTCTGCCAGGGCATGCTTGTCCAGCTGCTTCCTCACAGGTACCCTGCACCCTTCCTGCCAGAGTGCCTGCCTCTGAGTGCCTGGCCCTCCCCCTTCCGAGGCACACTCACCATCTCATGCTATTAGAGCTTCACAGCAGAAGCATAAGGGCCACAGGGCCAGGGGTGGTTGGCCCCATTTTGCAGATATAGAAACTGAGGACTCCTGGCCGCTCAGGTTCCCAAGCCCCACACTCCAGCCTGTCCCCATCTCCGAGGCCCTCTCTCTTCATGCAAACAACCTCCTTCCACGTCAGACAGCAGTCCTCATATGCAGGGATGCAAAGCACCCCTGCTCCCTCACAAGGCCTCAAAAAACTGTGAGGATGCAGAAAACACTCTGAAAACAGTCCGCCTACTCCCCCACCTCTTTTAGAGATGAGACTCCTCTCAGGTAGCCCTGGAAGGACAAGACCAGATCTAGGTAACAATGAAGTGTGTGTGTGTGTGTATGTGTGTGAGGTGGGGGGGAGGGGGCAGGGAAGTGAAAGTGAAAGTCAGTTGTGTCTGACTCTTTGCGACCCCATGGACCATAGAGTCCACGGAATTCTCCAGAAGACTGGAGTGGATAGCTAGCTATTCCCCTCTTCAGGGGATCTTCCCAACCCAGGGGTCAAACCCAGGTGTCCTGCATTGCAGGTGGATTCTTTACCAGCTGATCCACCAGGGAAGCTCGTGGGGGATGGGGGGGGGTGGTGTAGTCTCTCACCAGAGCCTTTGCCTCCCAGAATTGAGCTGTCCCTACACACAGTGCTCTCTCCCTCCCAGACTCCAGGGCTCCCCAGATTCTTTCTCATCCCTCTGTCTCCCCTCACCTTACAAACTAGACCCCCTATCTCAGAAGAAGGCATGCGTTGGGTCTTCATCTCAAGGGAATGAAGATTTAATCCAATCTCTTACATCTATTTAGCTGAGTATTAGCTGTATTATTGTTGTTTAGTTGCTAAATTGTGTCCAATTCTTTGCGACCCCCTGGGACTGTAACCCACCAGGCTTTATAGAAGGATTATAGAAAACCCCATGGGATTCCCCAAGCAACAATACTGGAGTATTCTTCTCCAGGGGATCTTCTCAACCCAGGGACTGAACAGCTACTGCTTGGCAGGCAGATTCTTTACCACTGAGCCTCAAATGCCTATCTATAGAAAGAGTACCCTATATTCTACTTTGTCTTGAGAATTAGATGCAAAAGTGTGTGCAGAGCATTTCATAGGTAGTTAGAAAGTAACAGCTGCTCTCTCCCTTTCCTATAATTGTTGATTATAAGTTATAAAATGGAAAGGCCAGCAGGGGCCCCAAGAGAGGCTTCAAGCATCCCCCACTCAGAAGCATGTTCCTAGTCAATTAGAAGCAGAGCAGGGCTCCTGCAGGAGGCTGAGAGGGTCACACTGTGGTTTGGGAAGCACCTTCTGGAGGCCAGGTGGTGGGTGGGCTGGGGAGACAGGAAACCAATTTGCAAGTGGCAGCTGACAAAGTCCTGACAGAGAGGTAAGACATAGGTATGTATGGTGCCCAAACCCAGGATCAACCAGAGAGAGAACATGGTGGAGGCCCCCATGAGAACAAGACTGCAAAATGGAACAGACCCCAGTGCTTCCTCCCCAACTTGCCTCCATCACTACTCACAGGACTTTGGGCAAAAGCTCTGAGCCCAGGGGTTGTCAACTGTTGTGAGGGTTAAATGGCATTTTTTATTGACATATGCACCCTGCTATATATAAAAGAGATACCCAATGAGAGCCTGTTGTACAGTGCAGGGAACTCGGCTCCGTGCTCCATGGTGACCCAAATGGGAAGGAAATCCAAAAAAAGAGGATACCTAAAGCTGATTCACTTTGCTGTACAAGCAGAAATTAATACAACATTGTAAAGCAACTATACTTCAGCTGTTAAAAAAGGAATGATCAATAAATACATGAAATTTTGTATTTCACTCAGAACAGTGCCCATGTCTGCAAGTACCTTTCCCTCTTTTCACAAAACGGGAAAAACTAGGAAGGGAATATCTTTGCCCAGGAATCTACAGCTAGACGTGTTCATGGGTTCTGCCTTGGTGTTTCCAATCCTCGTTGACACGCCTTCTGTCACGTAGCAAATGCAGATTCTCACTAGCAAATCTCAAAAAGAATGAAAGAATCTATTAGTCCCTTACGTTCAGAATTTACTTCTGTTAGATCTTGTAGCAGAAAGGAAATCAAAAAAGGTATTTTAGAAACAAATCTACTCTGGGTTGAAGAGGCTTATGGACTGGGTGAGGGACCGTGGTTTGAATGTGCTTTTGTCACTGTAGCTGGCTGCCCTGGCATGATGCAGGAAGCTAGCTAGACATTTCCAGATAGCCCTTATCCGGACAAAGGGCAGCCGACCAAGTCCCACGACTCCTTGTGACCATCCAGGGAATCGATGTGTCCTTTGTGGGACCCCAAGTGAGTCTCTGCATTTGTCAGCAAAGAGCTCTCTTTTGTCAACCAGGCTTACAAAACAATAGGGCAGCCCCTCTACCCAGGAAAGTATGCGCAATACCAGCTGGCTATCAAAGGGCAATGGTGGTCCCTGACTTGGAAGAACAAGGGCTGGCCTTGAATGTAAATGACCAGAACCTGAGTGGAAGGGAATCTTAGCTCCTCAGCCTCTTAATAGCATAATCTTGAGTAGGTTGTACTAAATGGCAGAGCCTCAGTTTCTTTGTCTGCAAAATGGGCATGGTAGTACTTACTTGAGGGCTGTTTGGAAAATTAAAGGAAATAGTAGATGCAAAAGTGCTTTGGGAATTAGAAAATGTTGCTCCCATAAGAGACATTACCTTGATAACAATTGGTTCTTTGGAGCATTAGCCTTTTAGTAGAGGTTCCTGTATCCCCCACTAAGCTGCCCTCAGGCCTGGCACATCAAGGAAGAGGAGGGATTCCAGCGGTCCTGGCCCCACATTGCCCTCCCTTCCTAGCCATCCAGGCATTCCATGACTCTCTCAGTTTCCCAGACAGTGATCATGAGTAAGTCACTTCACCTCTTTGAATATCCCTCTCCCCATCTCTGTGAAGGGGCCCATGATGTCTGCTCTGTCCATCAGGGAGGTTGGGGCCATGACCTTTCAGGAGATCACACGTCCTTAGCACACATCACCTGCTACAATATAACCCCTACCCCAGCCTTACTTACGAACCATGTGAACTCAGGCAAGGGATGCGATCATGCTGAGCCTCTGTTTCATATTCCCATAAATGGACATTAGAGGTATTCGATACTTGGGGCCACATAAGAAACAAATAAATCAATAACCCAAGGGCTCAGGCCGTCTCTGGAGTGTGGTAGGTGTTTATTACACGGTGACTTCTTTCTCTCTCCCATCTCAGTCCTATCCCCTACTCTGCCCTCAAGATTCTTTAAATCCTTAAATTGCTTCCCCAAATCCTTGGTAAACTATGTCAATCTGACCAACTTCTTCAATCTCCTTTAGCCAGGATTTAATCCTGCCCCAACTAGTAAAAGCTATGCCTAGAACCTCTGTTTTCCTGTTCCTCTAAAAATGCCAGAAACACCCAGCTGGTAAGGGACTTGACAAGGACCTTTGTACTGTCTCCACCTCGGAGGTAAGACCACACAAGTCATCACTGGCCCATAAGCCCTCAGGCTTAGGAGGCCAGAAAAAATATCAGGACATCTAAAACCCTCAATAATTAATGGATAAAAGGAAATCCTCTGCTCGTGTATAACCCAGCTGTATTTTAGGAAGTAGAAACTGGTTTGTTCTTCCATGAGGATGGATAGTGGTGTGAAGAGTTGAGTGGATCACCCAAGGTAAACATTTGCTGAGATCCACACTGTGCCAGCTGAGCACGTGAGATGCCATAGAGGAGAACATGATGACTGCTGTCCTCAAGAAGACTGGAAATGATGTCACGAGAACCAGCGTGACAAATGTCAGGAAAAGCAGCCTCTAGGAGCACCTTGACCTGAGCTTATCTCAGGATATTTGAAGGCATTTGCTGAGTATGAAGGATGAGGGTGGAGGTGGGGAGAGGACTAGAAAGGAGGGAGGTGCTTCCACTGGATGGGCAACCAGCTGGATTCAGAACCTGGGCTTACTCAGTACCAAGGGCCACTAGTGGGGAGTCCAGGGGACCCCCAGGGGCCAACCAAGATGGCTGGTAGTTCTCCATGCTGTGCATGTGTGAAGTCCCCCAGACACTTGAAAGGACTCGTTACATGCACCACACACCTGCCTGCACCCCCAAGGTCAAGAATAATTCCCTCAGACATTTGCAAACATCCCAGGCTGGGTAACTGTCGCTCATTGTCCCCAGGCAAGTAAACAGCCCACTCCAGCCTCTCCTTTGTAGGGGGACCTGCTAACTGCCCTGCTCTCAGGTTCCTCTGCCCCTCCCGTCAACACTCAGTGAAGCCTGCCTGCCAAGCCTGGCTCAGGCAGAGGCTGTGTGCAGGGCAGGAGTAAGGGGGAGAGGAGGGTGTCCGAGGACTTAGAGCAAGGTCACTAATGGGGCCGAGTCTTTCTCACCAGAACCCTACTCTAAGAGCTCATCGATTATTCATGGCCATTTAGAGGTCTAACTTCCTTCCAAGGGAGGGAATGCGACGGCCAGACCCGGAGAGGAGGCCTGGGGACAGAACCCCAGACAAAATCCCCATCATCAAGGACTCCACAGGCTGAGGGCGGCCTCCAGGGAGTGGGGAGTGGGCAGCTGCCCGGGCCAGGCCACCTCGCAGCCTCCCCAGTGGGCACACTCTGAGGCCAGCCCTCCTCCTGCTGGCAGATGTGTTCATCCACTAAATAATTTACACGCTTCAGGAAATGGACCGCAGATATGCCAAAGCCATTAGAGGCCCCGCTGATGGGGGACGGGGACACTGGAGGGAAGAAAACACGAAGGAGCCGCCCATCCCCGGCCTCTGAAGGCTTCGGGGTTGCCAGGCACAATCAAACCCGCTTCTCGTCTGAGTTCACCGCAGCCCCCGCAGACAGTTTATAGTGACCTGCATTTTACTGGTGAGGAAAACAAGGCTCAGAGAAGGTCAGGGACTCATTACAAGGCCTCACTACATGATTCCATTCAAGCCCGGTCTTCTGGTCGTTGAGTATATCCTTTATGCAGAGGGATTTCACTAAGAAATTAAGAGCCTGTTTCTTCTTTTTCAACTATTATTATTATCCTCAGGTTGGTTCCTAGTGAGACCAGATCCCTCATTTCTACCTTCTTGCAGCTGTCTACACCTGGGCCCAGGAACTCCTACCCTTTCTGGGCCCACTGGAGGGGCTACAGTCTTTCGGGACCCAGTCGTTAAAACACTAAGAGTGCACGTGCGTGTGTGCTAACTCACTTCAGTCGTGTACGACTCTCTGGGACCCCATGAACTGTAGCCCAAGAGGCTCCTCTGTCTGTGCAATTCTCCAGGCCAGGCTACTGGAGTCAGTTGCCATTCCCTTCACCAGGGGATCTTCCCAACCCAGGGACTGAACACAGATCTCCTGCATTGCAGGCAGATTCTTTACCATCTGAACCACCAAGGAAGCCCAAGAATGTGCAAGTTGTGACCAATTGTGTCCATGGAGAGCCTGAGCTCCGGAGAAATGGAGGACCTGTCCAGGATCTCATGGAAAGAAAGAGAAGGGAATCCAGCAGCCAGGACTTCAAATTCCAGCTCGCTTTCTTTTTCAGATGCTGCCTCTGATGTCAGACCCTAGGTGTGACCTCCAGTCTGCTGTCTAAAACACCCAAAGTAGAAAGACAGCTGGTTGTGTTTCTGCCCAAAGGGGCAACGGCTAGGACTTCTGTGCCTCCAAAGAGTCCAAGAATATCACCTCCTCCCAGTGCCCCACGCAAAACCAGTGCAGCAGGGGCTGTCCTTAGTGGGATGATAAAAATAATGCTCTGGCTGAAAAGAAGCTCTCTGTCTGACCCACACAAGAGAAATTAAACACAACTCCGTGGTGGATGCAGGCAAACGCAGGCTGCGGAGACACGCCCCAGGTTCGTTGATCACTTCTCAGAAACTAGGTCAGTGCTGGAGAAGAATGGTGGGGTGTGCGCTTACGTGGGCTGCCCCTGTCTGCTGCCTCCGGAGGCTCAGCGATCCCAAAGTTTCTGTCTTAGTTTCTAGGGCTGTCTAGCCAAAGACCACAAACTCGGGGCCTGAAAAACACAAAAGTTTCTCATCTCACAGTTCTGAAGACAGGAAGTTCAAAATCGCTTACTCTGAAGATTTCGGAAGATCTTTTCGTGGCCCCAGCTTCTGGTAGCCCCCCAAGACGTTCTTCCATTTATGGCAACAAAGCTCCAATCTCTCCCTCCTTTTCCCATGGCCATCTTCCCTGTGTCTCAGTGTTTAAATCTCCCTCTTCTGATAAGGGCATCACATATGGATGAGGGTCGTATTCCCCGGTGGCTCAAATGGTAAAGAATCTGCCTGCAATGCAGGAGACCCAGCTTCAGTCCCTGGGTCGGGAAGATCGCTTGGAGAAGGGAATGGCTACCCACTCCTGGAGAATTCCATGGACAGAAGAATGTGGTGGGCTACAGCTCATGGGGTTGCACAGGAGTCAGACACATCTGAGCAACTAAGCACCTTAGCACTCACCTACTCCTGAGTGACCTTGACTCAGCTAATGACGTCAGCAAGAACTTTGCTTCCAAATTCAGCCACTACTCAAAAGGAGTGGAGGTTTGGGCTTCACTGTATCTTTCTGAGCAAAATAATTTAAACCATAACACCACACCAGGAGGAAGAATGTTGATTTTAAGGGTTGTGCAAGAATCAGTTAACCCAGGTCTCCTTTTTGCACTGCCAGGGGCTACTGTACCCTGTTTGTAGCAGCAGCCTTCCAGCTCAGGGGTGCAGAGAATGAAGGGACAGCAGGCAGAGTCTAGAGCAACCACAGGATCAAAGCTATCTCATCATCAGCTGCTTCTAAGAACTCTGTTGGCACATATCTTACTCATGCAAAGTTTTTTAAGATTTTTCTTGTCCTCAGAATCCAAATGATGGCATTCTTTCAGTTCAATAAATATTTACTGAGAAACTACTCTATGACAGCCCCTTGTGGGGGTGGGGGTGGGGGCAGCAAGGGCTGGAAGTACAGGAATTATTTAGATACTCCCTACCCTCATGCAGAGCTTCAACTCTGGTGGCAGAGCATTTGAGTCAATGGGCAATTATTCTGTTGGGTGATAAATGCTGTAATAAACGGTGTCCCGAGTGCCACAGGGTAGAAAACAACAACAAGCTGATCTCCAAGTTATCTTCATCACTCACCTTACCAAGCTCTCCATCCACCCAAAATAGATGTCTTGCCTCCAGTAAATACACACAAATCCAGTTTTTTGTTTTTGTTTTTTTTTGACAATAACAGGTGGCTCACTGAGGAATCGTATGATACTCCGGATGGGTAATGAGGCTTGAAAGCTCTCCATCAGAGTCTTCAGCATTTCACACCATGGAGCCAGAGATGAAAGAGGAGATTTCAAGCCAAGCGGCCTATGGTGGCCATGAAAACCACCCAAGCAACACAACCGTATGGGGCTCTCTTCCCCCTTGGACACAGCAGGTTCTGGGACTACTAAGAAATTGAAAGCTCTGAAAATGCTTCTATTATTTAGAGCAAACAACCCCCAGGGCACAAGAAGACAGTACCCTAGAGGTGACTCTATAAAACGGAGCCTTGGCTTTGAGATTCCACGTCATCGTGTAGGGAAGGACCGCGTATAGCAGGGCCCTGGCAATGCCACCCAGGTGACAGCTGCAGCCATGGTGGTGTGCGGCAGCCCATCCTATAGGTTTTCTTATAGGAGATGACAGCTTTCCTCCCACACAGCCTGTATCCCATGGGAGGCGAGGAGCAGCTGGTCAACCACAAGAGGACTTTGATGTCAATATCAATTCTCTAGACCATGAACAGTCATTTCACCAAAAGGGAAACAAAGAGCCAATAAGTGCAAGAAAATGTTCAATTTATCTCAAACTCAAGGAAATGTGATTTAAAGTAGCAGTGGTTTATTAATTTATATTTATTGAAATAGCAAGAAAGTATGATGATACTCAGTGCAAAATGATGCAATGGAATGAGCTGTGTCATTCATTTATGAGAGAGAAAAATTTAGAACACTCATTCTGGCAAAAGAAGAAATTTGACAACATAGACCCAAACTCTTCAAAAATGTAAAGCTTCATCTCACCTCTCACAAGCTATCTTAAAGAAATAATATGGAAAGGTGGTACTCGTAGAGTAATTTAAGAGAGAACAAAATAGGGAACAACACAAATATCCAACAACATGGGAAGCAATAAATAAATAATAGTACCTTCAGAAGATGAAATATAAAGCCATTAAAAATTATATTTTGAGACAGTCTTTTTTTTAAGAGTAGTTTTTAAATTGTTGCTATTATTTTTTTGTTGTGCTGGATCTACATTGCTGTGCATGGGCCTTCTCTTTGTGGCATCTGGTGAGCAGGTGCATAGGCCTCTCATTGTGATGACTTTCCTTGTTTCACATCACAGGCTCTAGGGCGCATGAGGTCCTCAGTAGTTGTGGCACATGGGCTTCATTGCTCTCCAGCAAATGGAATCTTCCCAGACCAGGGACTAAATCCATGTTCACCAAAAGGAAAACAAAGAGCCAATAAGTGCATGGAAAACGTTCACTCTGTCTCAAACTCAAGGAAATGTGATTTAAAGTAGCAATGGGTTATTAACTTGTATTTATTGAAATAGCAAAAAAAGTATGATGATACTCATTGGCAAGTGGATTCTTATCCATTGTTCCACCAAGGAAGTCTGAGAAAGTTTATAAGTGAGAAAGTATTTATGTTAAAAGAGAAAGTAGAAAGAGCAACACAAAATTATATGTCCCATTTAATATTAACTACGTAAATATGGATTTTTAAAAGACTGGAAAGAAACATATTAAAACAGTAGCAGTGACTGTGTCTGTGGGTTGGATTGTACATTAGGTGAATTTTTTTTCTACTTCGTAATTTCCAAATTTTTATAAATAATTATAGATTGTTGTTCCAGTTAGCAAAATATAATAATTTAACTTGCTTTAAAATGTGTGTGCTCAGTCACTCAGACATGTCCGATTCTTTGTGACTCCATGGACTATGGCTCACCAGGATTCTCTGTCCATAAAATTTTCCAGGCAAGCATATTGTGGTGGACTGTCACTGCCTTCTCCAGGAGGTCTTCTCAACCTGTGTCTCTAGTGTCTCCCGCATTGGCAGGTGAATTCTTTACCACTGCACCAACCGGGGAGCCTCACTTAAAATATATACATGTATGTTATTATGTTTAAATACTCTGACAGGACTGTGTTAGAAGCCAAATAAAGAATATTTATGTAGGTAGAAGAGAAGCCAGTTGTCATTGTTTTAAATTTGCATTCAATATACCAGACTTCTTTGTATTAAATCATTGATTGGCATCACCATTTTTCTAAATGTTGCTGAATCAGGGTCAACCAAAATATTGCTTCTTTTTCAAGGCCCAGCTCAAGTTACACCTC
This sequence comes from Oreotragus oreotragus, assembly GCA_006410675.1. Classification (NCBI taxonomy): domain Eukaryota; kingdom Metazoa; phylum Chordata; class Mammalia; order Artiodactyla; family Bovidae; genus Oreotragus; species Oreotragus oreotragus. The sequence goes on from SJYX01012166.1 coordinate 287,683, forward strand.
TTACTGGAAGATGCCATGAGGACTTGGTCCACAGAATCTTCATCCTCCTCGCAGACATTTTGGATGTGACCTTCCATACAGTTCAATGAGGCCCTGTCATTTGTGTCTCCATTCTGTGTGTCTCCATTCTGTGTGTCCGCATGCATGCTTCTCCCTATGCTAGAGTGTGTACTCTTGGTAACAGATAGCTGTATCAGTTAGCTGTGGCTACATAGTAAACTACTCTAAACTTAGTGACTCAAAATCACAAATATATGAATTTCTTGGGATGCTAGCTAGAGTTCGTTGCTCTTGGCTGAGTTCACTCATGCATCCATGGTTAGCACCAGGTTAATTAACTGATATAGACGGGCCTGAGTTATACCTTGTCTCTCCTGCATGTCACCTCTTAATCTCCAGCAGGTTAACCTGGGCATTTGCTCATGGAGAAAGCAAGATTCAGAGAGAGCACATGGAAATACACAGGCCCTTTTGAGGCCTGGGCTCAGAACTGGATATTATCACTTCTGCTATATCTTATTGGCTAAAGCAAATCACAAGGCAGGCCTAGATTCAAGAGGTGGGGAAATAGGCCCCACTTCTTAATGAGAAGAGCTGGGAAGTTACATTACTTAGATGTAGGGAGGAAATCATTGGGACCATTGTTACCATAGAGATTTTTTTTTTCAATTTTATATTGTGCCTAGTGACTTATCTCATGTATAATATGTGCATCAACCATTTTACTTATTGCTAACAGTTCCAACCCCTCCCCCCCCCCTTTTTTTTGCTCTGTTCTGAATCACAGGAGGTTGGAAGCCTGGAAACTCTATGCAAGCCCAGATTCCCTTGCCAGATGGCTACAGACTGAGTCCTGCCAATGGGAGGCACTGCCAGGAGATTGAAAGGCAGGACGGAGAGAGAAACCATTATGTTTTTCTTACTTTTGCTTCTAGTGGCTGCAAGAGAAGCATCAGATAGCTGATGGGGTGTAGGATTTCTGGTCAGATAACACAGCTCCATGAAGGGAGGAGAGGGGGCGACAGAGGACGAGATGGTTGGATGGCATCACCGACTCAACGTGAGTTTGTCCATGGGGTCTCAAAGAGCCAGATAGGACTGAGCAAATGCACAACAAATTGGTCATTACAGGTGGTGGGGGATGGGCCAGCAGCAAGACAGTGGTCTTGGCAGTGTGGCACCTGAGGGTCCTGACCCTGGAGAAGTCAGTTCTGTTCTGACTCAGAACAGAAGCAGGTGATGGTGGTCTCCGAGGTCCAATGGCAGTAGGCTCCTGGCTTCTGCATTAGGATCAGCAGTCACTCTAGCAGCTCAGCGCGAATTGTCATGGGCTCTGGGCAGCTAGCTCTCAAAATCGGCAACCCAAGTTTGGTTCTTGGGGTTGAGTAGAACATGATGAATAACTGTGTAGGGATAAAACGGCTATTTAGGTTGTTACCTCAGTTGTCTGTGGTGAAGTGCTCAGAGATGAAGCTATTGGTGGAGCTGGAAATAACAATTATGACATTTCACAACATATGTACATCAAGTCATGATCAACTCAGTGCTGTGTGTCAGTTATATTACAATAAAACTGAAAAATAATTTTTAATTAAAAAGTAGTGAAGTTAGTGGAAGAAAGGGAAGAAGAGAGGGGAGGCAAAGGATGGTAGGAAGGAGGAAAAGAAAGATTAGAAAAGTTGAATGGGTGGGAAGATGGTGTTTCTGACTCTGTTTAAGAGTTTATGTGATAATGACAAGATCATACTTAAATACTTAGCTCCAGACACAACCTGAAAACCAAAAGGCTTCTATGGCAGCCCTAAAAGAATCTCCAGTTTCTTACATACTCAGGGTAAGGATATAAGACACAGATGAAAATCAGACCCAAAATTTAATCCTACAATTTGCAGAATTACAATATAAATGGAATTCAAAGCCTTGCCAGGTATATGACATTGATTGGGAAAGAGTGAAATTCTGAATGTTAGAACAAGTAAATTTAGATGGCTTTAGATAAATGTGAGAATCTATATTCAGTGAATACGCTAAGGACTTTTTTTTTTAATTTTTTGGTATAAGCACCCTGTCCTTCCATCTGTGAGCAAACCTTATAATACAAAATGACTATCAAGAGATAATACAAAAAATAATTATAAAGTGATAGATTCAGATCTTCACAAGAAAAGACTCAAAGAAATTGTGTAAAGGGCAGACTGAGCAATAAATAAGTCACTGAATCTGCTTAAGCTCCAATACTTTGGCCACCTGATGCGAAGAACTGACTCAGAAAATAAGACCCTGATGCTGGGAAAGATTGAAGGCAGGAGGAGAAGGGGACGACAGAGGATGAGATGGTTGGATGACCTCATCAACTCAATGGACATGAGTCTGAGCAAGCTTTGGGAGATGGTGAAGGATAGGGAAGCCTGTCATGATGCAGTCCATGGGGTTGCAAAGATTCGGACACGACTGAGCGACTGAACAATCTAACCTCCTTAGTTACAGTTATGTAAACTGAGTCCCAGAGAAGCTATGATTAGAGTTCTGACCCCTTCCCATCATATTCTCCAAATGAAGGGAAGATGAGTATTTGCAGGTTCAAGTTGAAGTTTACTGGGTCTCCTCAGGAAAGGTCCTCTGTTGTTCATTTGGTAGAGTTCCCTCCTAACAAATATTCCTTAGGAATATGACCTTAGCCTGCCAAAAGTCAAGCTGTAGATTGTAACTGCTACAATCTATTAACATGTATTCCTGTCTGGCTTTCTAAAGATTATTCAAAGTTTACAAATTCTGATAGAGAATCCCCTGGTGGTCCAGTGGTTAGGACTCCATGCTTCCACTGCAGTGGGGGGTGGAGGTGGGGGGGACACTGGTTCTAACTCTGGTTAAGGAACTAAGATCCTACAAGCCACATGGCACGGCAACAAAAAAAGAAAGATAAATTCTGATATATGCCCTTAGAGGGTGGATAATCACTCTCTGTGGAGAATTACATCACTCAAATTAAACTTTCACAAGGAAGGTTGGCCTTGACCATACAGATGCTTCAGGAACTGTTATCTGGGTAAAAGTATCTATTTTCTCAACTATCTCCCTGGCACACCATTCTCCACATGATGCTAAATGTTCACTTTTTGTTTTTATTTTCTCAGACTCTGGATATTTTCCATGGCAATACGGGATAGTAATCTTAGCCAGTGCTGAACTTGACACCACTCACTTAATTAACAATCTTCCTGGACCAAGAAGCTGCTGGCATTTCATACTTCCATATCGAAGCATGGAGGTTCATAGAGCCACATTCCATGTGTGGTGTGTTGTGTAACAGCTTCCAGATTCACACTATTTAAGTATGAAGGCAATTTGGGGTCAGTCTTAAAAGCCTGTTGTTCTAGCCTGAGTCCCAGAGTACCAAGGTATTTTTGCCTTATCCTTCAGAAAGTTAACACCCAATGGAATTTCATTTACCCTAGACTGTCAGTGACTTACTTGAAGTATTAAGTCTGTGTTAGGTCTGGGAAGAAGCTTAGAAATGAAGCATCGTCACAGTCATGATATGCACCCACTTGCCACTGAACAGGGCTAGGTACTATCCCCTGAGCTTCTAAGGGTCTTTTATAGCATCATGAAATTAACCTTCTGAGTAAAGGAAGTATGAGCTTTATGGTCAAAGGATCGATATTCAGATCTGGTTTCGACCATTTGTTAACCCTGTGGCCACAATCTACTTAACAGAATCTCAGTTTCCTTCGAAGGATGGTAATGTCTGCTTGAAGGGCTGTTGTGAAGAAGAAATAGTGTAGATAAGAACCTACTAGAAGGCTGCCACATTAACAACTACACAAAGGGTCAGAAGTGACATATATACACTACTATATATAAAATAGATGACTAGTGAGAAGCCACTGTATATCACAGGGAGATCTGCTCAATGCTCTGTGACAACCTAAATGAGAAGGAAATCCAAAAAGAGGGCATGTATGTAAACATATGGCTGACTCACTTTGCTGTAGAGCAGAAAATAACACATTATAAAGCAACTCTACTCCAATAAAAAGTCTTTTTTTAAGATATTATTTTATTTTGTAAAGACTATCAGTGTATGTCTGTCACAGCTTGTCTCCAAAAATGGGCCCTAATGGATCACTCTCTCCTACATTAGCACACTTATAGGCCCGGCCACAAAGAATGTAGATTAACTCTGTGGATTACTTTAGGCTAAAAAATATTCTAAAATGACCCTGCAAGATTCTGCTTTTATGCTCTTGGAAGTCAGCCACCGTTTAAGAAGCCTAATTACTCTCCTGAAGAAAACGGCCATGTTGATCAGTTCTTGAGGATGAGATGCTACCTGGAGAGAGAGGCCACGTGAGGACAGGCCACTAAGGTGTGCAGGAGGAAGAAGCCATCTTGGAGACTTCATTCCAGTAAAATTCCCAGCAGATCCTACTGCTGGATACAATTTTATTCCAATCTCATGAGAGACCCAAAGTCGAAGTGAAAGTTTAGTCACTTGGTCATGTCCGACTCTTTGTAACCCCTGTGGACTGTAGCCTGCCAAGCTTCTCCATCCAGGGGATTTTCCAGGCAAGAGTATTGGAGTGGGTTGTCATTTCCTTCCCCAGAGGATCTTCCCGAATCAGGAATCAAACCTGGGCCTCCCACATTGTATTCAGACGCTTTACCCTCTGAGGGACCAGAAAGGCCCTGAGTGACCCAAAACAGTCAGCAAAAGACCGACCCAACCGCATGCAGAGCTGCCCACAGCATCAGAAGAGATTATGTGTGTCCGTAGTCGCCCCAGTCCTGTCTGACTCTGCGACCCCGTGGACTGTAACCTGCCAGCCTCCTCTGCCCATGGGATTCTCCAGGCAAGAGTACTGGAGTGGGTTGCCACGCCCTCCTCCGGGGAATCTTCCCAACCCAGATTCTTTACCACTAGCGCCCCCTCTGGGGAAATGCTAAATTGGGGGGTAGTTCCTCACACGATAGATAGCAAGAGTGATCTTTGACCCTTCCATTCTACTGTACACTTCCTAAAAGCAGGGATTATGTCCTTTAACATCTTTAGATTCTAGCACATGGCATAGAACTGACCAAAAGTATGAAATAAATGTATGCTGAGTAAATTAGTAATGGAATGAAATTAATCTCATCAACCCTTTCCTTTTTCAGAGAGTAGGACAGCCCAGAAGGAAGAATTAGTAACTCTCCAATAACTAGATTCCCAAAATACCTCTTTATGATGTCTCCTCCTCTCTAATTCCTCTGCCACTCCAGTCAGCATCGCTTCCCTCCTGAAGGGTTATTCGTACCATCTTAACTCCGAGTCTAAAGCCTTCTTCCCACAAACATCCTCCAGATGGGCTCCAGAGTAAGTTTTCCCAAGTGTCAGTCTGACCAGCTCCTTCAGACAGTGGCTCTCAAAGTTCTGCAGGTTGAATTCCAAGCAAATGTAGGCTACAGACAAGTCTGCTCATTTTACTCCTGATACCACACCCCAAATACCCCTAAGTTCCAGCCGGGCCAAATGGCTTGGCATTCCCTGAATCTACCAGGTCTCACATAAACTTCTCTCGCCATATTCTCGCTGATCCCCTCACTCTGGCCACCACGAATCCACCTGTACCTGGCTTTCTCCAACTTCCACATCAAGACTCAGCTTGTTCAGTGTCCCAATTCCTCAGAAGCATTTCTGACACCTTCTAGTCTTTTTTGTTCTGAAAAGCTTGGGTCTAATCTAAATCCCTAGAGAAGGAAATGGCAAACCACTCCAGTGTTCTTGCCTGGATAATTCCATGGATGGAGGAAGATGGCAGGCTACAGTACATGGGGTTGCAAAGAGTAAGACACAACTGAGCTTGTACACCTGCACACATTCTAAACCCTATCACAATATAGTGTACTTGCTTATTTACCTTCATCTCTCTCCCACCAGGTGTGTGCACCCTTGTATAATCTCTGTCTCCTTCCACAAAGTCTGACACTTGGTTGGTACTCAATACTATTGAATGCATGGGTAGATACATGGATGGCTGGCTGGCTGCCTAACTGTAGTTTTCTTTTACTGAAAAAAAATTACTTCTTACCTATCCCATCCCCCTGCCAGACTAGAATTTTTTTCCTAATCCTGCAAATTAGTAGCTATTATTGCTTCTATCAGCCATAGTTTCAGAAATATAAAGATTAATACTCATGATGAGCAGCAAATGTTTCATCCTTAAGGTGCCACAGGAATAACATTTGTTAATTTGTATTTGCATTTGAAATTGAAACACAAATTGGCACAAGAACTATTACACATCCCGGTTAATTAATGTTCTAAAAATGAATTATGCAAATCAACCTCAACAGGCCTCAGAAGCTCTTTCCATGTATAATGAACAACGTGGAACATGAACCTTGTTTAGGGGCTGATTCTGGTGAGACTGTAGAGTGGAAAAACGCCTGGCCTGGGAATCAGACTTAGTTCATTCTGTCATTCCTTCAAAGGTGGCAATCTCCCTGGACCTCAGTTTCTTCATCTATTAATTGGGAATGAGGATACCTACCTGAAGGGATGAAGGAAGGCTCTCTTCCAAGGATCTTGACCCCAAGCAGCTACCTCTAGATGGTGGTTTTCTTGGTTCTTTGGCTTTGTGATGCTGAATCCTAAATAAACCCTGAAGGACTGATGCTGAAACCGAAGCTCCAATACTTTGGCCACCTGATGTGAAGAGCTGACTCACTGGAAAAAGACCCTGACACTGGGAAAAATTGAAGGCAAGAGGAGAAGGGGCACACAGAAAATGAGATGGTTGGATGGCATCACCGACTCAATGGACATGAGTGTGAACAAACACTGGGAGATGGTGAAGGACAGGGAAGCCTGGTGCTGCAGTCCATGAAATCACAAAGAGTCGGACGCAATTTGGTGACTAAACAATGAACAGCATCCTCCTCTCACACGGCCCGCTCCCTGCCTCCTTTGCAAACACCAAGTCTCACTGCAAATGCGACTCGGCTCTGTTCATCCTTGAAGTGGAGGCTACCACATCATGTGTGTGTTTCCATTTCCCTTACTAGGAATCTGCTGGACGGACAATGTAATGTCTAGTTTGACCAGGGAGCATTCCTCAGACCTTGAGAGAGGAATGTCAGAACAGCTGGGGGAGGTCACGGTGATTGATTAGGTAGCCAGGCGAACAGCAGCGAGATTCTGGGCAGCTGTCTGTGTGGTCTGCGGCAATGCTCTGATAACCTATCATCCTGACCATTTGGGGTCTCCTGATTTGGCTGGGCCTAGACCAGCACCAGCAAACCCATCTGCTGGGTATGATGCCACAGCGTGGACTGACACTGCTTTGCCAGTAATACTTCTGGGTATTAAGTAGAGTCCATCTGTAGCCCGCTGCAGGCAGTGCCAGCGGTTATGTGATGATTCAAAGTCATACAGTGATGGGTCTCCAGGAGCCCAGTGAGGAGGGCATTGAAAGCTGAAGGCTGAAACAAACAGGACCAAACATGACCGTGAGGGCAAAACAAGGGCTGACCAGGAAGACTAGCTGGTCAGTGTAGTCCCAAGGTCATCAGCATGTTGACATTTCGCTCGTGTTTCCACTGTACACAGAGTGAAGGAGGTGCCTGATTCAGGCCAGCTCTCTTTTGAAGCCATTATTGCAATACCCGGTGACCAGCCTGACCTGGACAAATGGAGACCCCAGGAGAAAGTGGCACCCACAGCACAATCACCCTAACAGTTCCTCCAGCCAGCACCCCTCTTCCAAGCTAGAAAGATTTCCCAATCCCCTAGCAATTAAAAGGAACATCACATACCAGGGACACACTGCAGGTAGCTGGGTCTCCCTGTGGATGCTATGCTATGTATGCTCAGTTGTGTCCAGTTCTTTGTGAGTTCCGTGGACTATAGCCCACCAGGCTCTTCTGTCCATGGGATTCTCCAGGCAAGAATATTGGAGTGGGTTGCCATTTCCTCCTTCAGGGAATCTTCCTGACCCAGGGAATGAATCCACATCTCTTGCATCCACTGCATTGGCAAGCAGATGCTTTACCACTAGCACCACCTGGGTCTTCCTAGGGACCCTGATATAGACAGGGTCATCGTCATCTCTCAAGTGGAGAGGATTAATTCCTTTCTATTTATTCTATTGATTGAAAAGTCCAAGTGATAGGACCTCATTCAGGTATTATTTGAATAGCAGTAACAGAACCAACAGAAACAGTATTTTCTTGGGCTCCAAAATCACTGCAGATGGTGACTGCAGCCATGAAATTAAAAGACACTTGCTCCTTGGAAGAAAAGCTATGACTAACCTAGCAGCATATTAAAAAGCAGAGACATTACTTTGCTAACAAAGGTCCATCTAGTCAAAGCTATGGTTTTTCCAGGAGTCATGTATGAATGTGAGAGTCGGAGTGTAAAGAAGTGAAGTGAAGGGAAGTTGCTCAGTCGTGTCCAACTCTTTGCAACCCGAGGACTGTAGCCCACCAGGCTTCTCCATCCATGGGATTCTCCAGGCAAGAATACTAGAGTGGGTTGCCATTTCCTTCTCCAGGGGATATCCCCAACCTAGGGATCGAACCCAGGTCTCCCGCATGGCAGGCAGACACTTTAACCTCTGAGCCACCAGGGAAGCCCGGAGTATAAAGAAAGCTGAGCGCTAAAGAATTGATGCTGTTGAACTGTGGTGTTGGAGAAGACTCTTGAGAGTCCCTTGGACTGCTAGGAGATCAAACCAGTCAATCCTAAAGGAAATCAGTCCTGAATAATCGTTGGAAGAACTGATGTTAAAACTGAAACTCCAATACTTTGGCCACCTGATGCGAAGAACTGACTCATTGGAAAAGACCCTGATGCTGGGAAAGAGTGAAGGCAGGAGGAGACAGGAATGACAAAGGGTGAGATGGGTGGATGGCATCACCGACTCAATGGACCTGAGTGTGAGCAAGCTCCAGGAGATAGCAATGGACAGGGAAGCCTGACATGCTGCAGTCCGTGGGGTCGCAAAGAGTCAGATACGACTGAGTGACTGGACTGAACTGACTGAACAGAATCAAGATAAAACCCATGTGTTCTTGATCTCAGGGATGGTCCCACCTGATGGAGAGGGCTGACCTCTCCCCCACCCCCACCCCGCCACCCCAACTCACTCTAGCTCCATGTCTCAGACACACAAAGAATAGAAAGGCTGTGGGGCTTTCTGTACTATAGAGTGGGAACTAGCTCTGAACTGAAGTATTTACTTACATCAGAGACTGTAAAGGAAAATAAGAAAGTTTTCTAAATTTGTCCCTAAAACATTTATAGTCCCTGCCATGTCATTTCACACATCAGTTTAGATGTAGTATAATGAAGCAACAAGACCATCTGCTTCCAAGCCAGACACCCCAGCTTGTGTGACCTTGGACTAGTCCTTGTATCAATCATTAAGTGCCCGTTTCCTCAACCGCAAAATAAGATTTATACCTAGAGCAGAGGGCTGTGTGTTGATCAGAAAGGCGTCCAGAGTAGCTGCTAAAAGTAGAAGATCTGAAGGCATATTACCAGGATTCGGATCCACACGTCAGCTCTCTCCAGCTGGGTGGCTTAAGCAAGTCATTTCAGTGTTTCAGTCTCCTTCACAGAAAACCGAGTAATAATCATACCACCTCCTAGGATCAGGGAGAGTATTAAGTGAATCTGCCAGGGTCTGAATGTCTATGTCCCCCCAACACTCACATGTTTGAAATCCCCCCCAATGTCAATGATATTTGTAGCTGGGGCCTTTGGGAGGTGCTTAAGCCAATGAGGGTGGATGGAGCCTTCATGGAGATATGTGCCCTTTTAAAAGAGATGCCCTACCCCTTCCCCAGAGTTCCCTTACCCCTTTTACCATGTAAGGACAGTCAGAAATCCACTGTCTGCAACCTGGGAAAGAGACCTCACCTGACCATGCTGGCACCCTGATTTCCAACTTTCAATCTCCAGAACTGTGAGCGATTCATTTCTGCTGTTTATAAGCCACCTGGTCTGTGGTAGTTATTATGGCCACCAAGGTGGACACAGCTAATACATGAACATAGTGCCTGGTGCATGGGAGGCTCTCACATGTTGCTGTTGGGATCCTTGATGTTTTCAGTCACTCCTTAGCATTTTTTCTGTGCCGTGTCTTTCCACTCTAACACAGAGGGGAATTGAACACCATCCCCAAGGGGCTCACTGTCCACCAGACAAGAAGGTCAAACACACAAGCAATTGCAGCGGTGCGATAGGCTCTAGAAGATATCTGATCCAGCCTAGAGAATTTAAGAAAAGGCATTGCTTGTGGAGAGTCTTGAAGGATAGCAAAAAATGTCCAGTAAGGTGAAAGTGCATCCAGGGAGTGGATAGTTCTCACTATGCAAGGACAGGGAGGTGAGAAACTGGACATAGCATCTGCAGAGGGCAGAATATGTCAGTGGGACGGGTGGAGGGGGGCAATGTGGGGTCCAGCTCTAAGAAGGGTTTGTCCCAGGTGACTGAGAGTTAAGACTTCGGTTTTAAAAAAATCTCCCGAGGACTGGCTCTGAGAATTTAGATTAATTTCCCAATTTGTAAAATTAGAGTATTACAGGAGATGCTTGCTGAGATCCCTCTGAGCTCTGAAGCAATTGAATTCTCACCAGATTGCAACCTCCCTGGAGGCAAAGTGTGTGTCCTGTTCTGCCTCCGATGGTCCACCTCAGCGGGGGCCAGGTTTATGCCCAAGAAACACCTTTTCTGCTGTCTGAATGTTCTAGTCTTTTCTAGCTCTGAAATCTCTCATTTTAATCCTTCACAAACAGATTCCAGAAGGCATGTATTTACAAAACTTAGCCACCCTGGATCTTTATTTTATGTTTCTGCATTAAGACAAAACAATAGTGTCTGTATACATGATGTCAAGGATTTTAAAATTTGAAACCAAATGTGACCATCACCTGAATTGTCTTATTCAGAGGATTCTAGGGTCTGGGAGCCTCTGGGAGGAAGAAAACCCAGGACTCTCCAGGGTAGACGATCAGGGAACAGGAGAGACCGGCTTTCAGCCCTGGCTTCTGAGCCTGAGCAAATTAGCCGAAAAAAACTGATCTCCATGGCAACAGGAAATTTGTTTCTTAAAGAAGGTTAGAAATAATGCCTTTGGAAGAAACTCCGCGGCAGATAGAATATTCTCAGATTACACAGAAACAGTGTCTATGCCAACAGAATGACGGGCCAGGTGGCTCCATTATCTGGATAATTTAGGCCTGAACCAGTGATTTGTAAAAGAATAGGAGGCTTTTAAGACCTGAAGAATGGAATGTGGCAGGTATGGCCAAAGCACAGGTGAGCTGTCTCTCTGGAGTTTTCTCTGCTGATCTGGGACCCAGAACAGGACTCCCAGGTCCAGGCTGTGAGCATCTGCCAGGTACTTCCCAAGACAGAATGAAAAGTGTGTGAAATTGTTAGATGCATCACCAGGAAGTCACGAGCAGTGGCGGTGCCCCAGGCAGAGGGAAACCAGAATCTTAGGTGAATCAGGGGCTGAGCCAATTCTAGCAAAAGTGCCCAAACACCCTCTTCTTTTTTTTTTTCTCTTTTGCCCAAATAGAAAGAGAGCCAAGATCCCAAAATCCTCCTGCCCTATTTCCCTCCAACATTTCTCCATTTTCTACACATTAGCCTTCTTCTCTCCCACCTTTATTCCAGCCTTCCTGGGAAGATGGAAAGCCATTTGGGAGCTTGGAACCCATTTCACTTGGGTCAGTTTTTCAGAAGAGACAGCAAAGCGTGGACCGATGCTGGTGATAGGCTGCTCAGATTCCAGTTCCTTCTGGGCTTCAGTTCCTCATCTGTAAAAAGGGGAGGTATATAGGTGACTTCTTATACTGGTATTGGGGTGAGGATCAAATGAGTCAGCATCTGTGAGCCTGACACGTGGTAAAAGCTACATAGGCATGTGGTAAACCCCCAAAGCATTTTAAAATACTGAAGCCACAGCAAAAATCACACTAGACTCTCAGACTCAGAGGCACCCTGGTAATTCCTGGGTTGAGGAGTCCCTTTCACTGGGGATCATTAAAGAATTACAGATGATGGGCAATGTCGCATGCCATCCTGTTTCCCTGTTACATAGATGAGAAACTGATGCCCAGAGATGGAAGGCAGTATGGCATCCCAGGCGTCCCCAAGAGTTTTGGGAAAGAGATTTGACATCTTCCAGGCAATGCCAAAGGGATCCTGGGGCCACTGCCTGCGGAAGGGCCAGGAGGGCCTCCTAGAAAGCCTGTGTCCCCATCTTTTCCCTGCTAAGGAGCCTCCCCAGACTTCTGCCCAAGGTTAATGCATATTAATAGGTGGTTCCTGAAAAAATAGAATAGAAGGCTTTCCTAGTCATCTGCACTTGGGGCACCACTGAGGCCAGCTCAGCCCCAATGGAGTCTCCAGTTCAGAGAGCCTATAAAAGCTCAGGGAAAATCCTGCAGGAACGAAGTCATTGTTGAACAACCTAAGCTGCTCCATTTTGTTAACAGAAAAACTCCATTTTGTAAGGTTCCGGGAAAAGAGCCTTTGGAAATCCAAGAGCCTTTGGAAATCCCCTGACCTCACCCCACCACCTGCAAACCAATCAAAACCCTTGGCCAGCCCCGGGCAAATTCGAATCAAGCCCAGGGAATTGGGAACCAATCAGACTCAACACCTAACCCTTCACCAGAAGGTAACCAATTAGACATCTCCCAACTCAGAAACTCCCATTTTTCAAATTTCTCATGCGAAAATACCCTATATAAGCAATGTAACCCAGAGCTCGGGGCTCCTCCCTATAGCCGCTGCGTCAGTATTGGTGGGAGCCCCAGCTCGAGCTTGGTAATAATAACTCTCTTGCTTTTGCATCGGATATCGGCTCCCTGGTGGTCATTGGGAGATTTTGCGACTTGGGCATAACAATTGTGTGTATAACACAATCTGTCCCAAATTTATCCGAACTCAAAGTCCCTCAAAGTCATGCATCTTATGAAACTAATGTTCCTGCAACACAGAACACTGAGGACCGTCCACTTCCCACAGTCAGTGAATAGCAAACACTAACGCCGGGGAGGTGGGAGGTGGAAGGTGAAAGGCCGTGTGGTGGAGTCGGGGAGAGTGGGGTCCCCGCATCTCCTGGGTCAGGCCTGCCCAGCAAGGGCTCTGGAAATGTTTGCCTGATATCTTGTCTCCTTTTGGTTTGTGTTTGTTTATTTACCTGCTTGGTGGCTGCTTAATGAATGAAGGTATTTCTCCTGCCAAGATAAGGATTCTCATGGCCCCAGTGTTTTTGGCACCTCAGCATGTAAATCATATGGCAAAAGAATTCTTTGGTAGTTATATCTGATGACAGACTCCTAGACCACCTAGTTGAGGGGAGCAAGTAGTCCATACATCACCCCTTCTGGTGTCTCATCAGCTCCTGAACCTGGCAGAATCCAGGGCAGGAGCTTTAAGAGCCAAGGAGAATCCAGGCTGTGACACTTGGTAGCTTTGTGAATTGGCCAAGTTATTTAACGATGCTGAGCCAGGTCTTCCATCCTGAAGTCTAATAATATCCAACATGTATCGAACACTGTTTCCCAATAACTGTGTTCACAGCTTTACTCACATTATCTCATTTAAGTCTCATCATTTAAGAGGAGAAAACAGGGGACACAGAAGTTATTACAGTTCAGTTCAGTTCAGTTCAGTCGCTCAGTCGTGTCCGACTCTTTGCGACCCCATGAATTGCAGCACACCAGGCCTCCCTGTCCATCACTATCTCCCGGAGTTCACTCAGGCTCATGTCCATCGAGTCTATGATGCCATCCAGCCATCTCATCCTCGGTCATCCCCTTCTCCTCCTGCCTCCAATCCCTCCCAGCATCAGAGTCTTTTCCAATGAGTCAACTGTTCTCATGAGGTGGCCAAAGTACTGGAGTTTCAATTTGCAGCAGAGTAAATAACATGCCCACAAAATGTGCAAATCTACCTGTTCTTTAACAAGACAGCACTTGGGCAGTTATCCTACGGCCCTGCTGGTTGTTGTGAGAAGCCAGCTTTATGATGTATTGGATCAAAGTGGGAACCAGCAAATGTCCCTTCTTTCCTCTGAATTTGCAGCAGAGTAAATAACATGCCCACAAAATGTGCAAATCTACCTGTTCTTTAACAAGACAGCACTTGGGCAGTTATCCTACGGCCCTGCTGGTTGTTGTGAGAAGCCAGCTTTATGATGTATTGGATCAAAGTGGGAACCAGCAAATGTCCCTTCTTTCCTCTGGGTTCCCACTCCTAGTCTGAGTCCAGAGGAAAAATAACTTTATTTTCCTCCCACCTTTCCTTGTTTCCTTTGCTCCCTATTTTATTCATTCACCAAACCTTTACTGAAAGCATTTTCCATGTTCCAGACCAGATTTTTTATTAGCAACTGAGCAAATAAAATTGAGCCAGACAGGGCTCTCCCTGCTCTCAGGCAGCTGGGAGTCTTGTCTCGGTTTTGCCACGTTAGCTAATTCCATGGGAACATACACAGAAAAAGAGCCCAGGTCCCCCGTTTCCATTTTGTTTTGCTGTCATCTGAAGAGAAAATGATTGCTCACTTCTTTTTTAAAAAATATTTTTATTTATTTATTTGGCTGCACTGGATCTCCACTGAGGCACATGGGGTCTTCGATCTTTGTTGTAGCACACAGGCTCTTTCACCGGCGGCATGCGAGATCTAGATACCTGACCAAGGATTGAACCCTGGCCCCCTGCACTGGGAGCTCAGGATCAGTCACTGAACCACTGGGGAAGCCCAAGATCTCTCACTTCTTGAGCACATCAAAAGTCAAGTCATTCTCCTTTCTCTCGCTGAATCATTGCGGCCACACTTAGAAGGGCATCGCTATGGCTACTTTCATATAAAAGCAGATCTGACACCTGAGAGGCTCAGGGGCTCATCTCTTGGCCCCATAAGCAGCCAACTCTAAGCCCCCCCCACCACCACTTTTTTTTGTGGACCTGCGCTTCCTCTTGATGTCATTTCTCAGGGCTGACTTTGCACGTGATGACTCAAAGAGTTCTGCAATTTTGGGGGGGGGGGGCTTTTGGGGAGTTGGGAGAGAATATTTAGTCATTATTTCCATAATCAGCCCCCATCTCACAAATGGTCACAACTCAAGTCCTGCAGCACAGCTGGGAGGCAGGTGGGGGTGATGGGGTCCCTGGCACTGCCTTATATCCCACCCCTACCACCTCCCCCAACCCGGGGACGCCAGGCATTTGTTGGCCAGCTGCCAGCTTTACTGCAGGCTCACACAGCTGTTTCCAGCCAAGGTGAGGGCTTCCTCTTAATGGTGTCGTTTACAAGTCCATAAATCGGGATGGAGCCGTTTCCGCCACTGGTCCCACCTCTCTGGGCTCTGGGGTCTCACCCTGCAGACCAGGGCCTCAAGCCCGCCCTAAGAGCCCTCCTGTCTCACCAGCCCTGGAGTAGCCCGGTCATAAAGGCCCCCTCCCCTCCGAGGGCAGAGTTCAAAACTTAGGCTTCCCAGGATCCCGTCCTAAACTGTCAGTCCCGCCCCGCTTTATGGCTCCTGTTCCCCCATCCATCGCTCAGCACGAGAGCCAAGCCCTGGGGTCTTATCTCCCAGCCACGGAGATAAAGACCACAGGGGCTCTGGGAAGCCGCCCACCCGAAGGTGCCTTGGCCCAGGGCTCCCGCTGCTCCCTGGGGTGAGTATAATGAGTTTGAGGAGAGATGGCCTTTTTCAAACCGACAGGGAAGACACTCCCTGCTAGGCGCTGGGATTTTCTCTATCTGACCTTCCCAGGGCAACACTTCTGGTGGGAAGGCAGAGGGGACAGCCCTGGATCCCCAGGGGCTCAGGCCTCCCTGGGTACCCCAGGCCAAGGTGATAATGAGGTGAGAGAAGATGGCGGCTTAATGGGCCTGTGCCTGTAAGGAAGGGAAGGAGGGCTTCCCTGGGCCAGGCCCTGCAAGCTGCAGCCCCACAGGAAAGGGGAGCAGGCCAAGGTCACAAAGAACCCGTGAGAACCCCTCAGGCAGGCACTTGTCCGTTTGTTCAAAACACAGAAGCAGAGAACCTTCTGCGCGCAGGCCTGTGCTAGGTGCTCTGAGCTCAGCTCGTGAGGATTGCTCACCCTCGGAGGTCTAGGCACATGCACTCGAGCGAGGCAGGCAAGTCCTGAAGAACAAATAGGAGTCTGCAGGGCTGAGAAAGGGCTTCCTTGGTAGCTCAGTGGTAAAGAATCCGTCTGCAATGCAGGAGACATGGGAGATGCAGGTTTGATCCCTGAGTCAGGGAGATCTCCTGCAGGAGAAAAATGGCAACCCTCTCCAGTGTTCTTGCCAGGAAAATCTCATGGACAGAGGAGCCTCACGGGCTGCAGTCCGTAGGGTCACAAGGAGTTGGACACAACTGTGCGACGACATACACACACAGGGCTGAGAAAGAGAGTGGAGACAGTTGTTAGAGGCAAGACTGTACGAAAGGCAGGGTGCCTCCAGGGGCTGCCAGTCATTCAGGTGAGAGGGGAGGCCAAAGGCAGGGCCAGGGCGGACCCTCTCTTGACAACCTCATACTCCCAGGGGGAAAGGGGCTGCTGCATCGGTGCCTCCTGGCCCATGTTGAAACTAAAGACACTGAGCATGGAGCTCTTTCTGGAAGCCAAGTAGGGAAGATCCGGTCCCCGTGCCCTCCCCTTCATGGTCCAGGCCGGGCAACCTACCCTCAGGGACATCAGCCTCCGTACTGGAATGACCAGGAGGAAGTACCAGGGACCCACGCAGGGAAAAGTGAGGGCGCGGGTCACCTCGCCCCCTGCCAGGACCCAAGCATCTGCTGGTCAACCCTGCCTCTACACACAGCCCCATGGAGGCCACCCTGCTCTAGGGAGCTTCCAGAAATGGTGACAGCGGGAGTCCTGCTTCTCAAGATAAAAACCGAGGCCCAGAAACGTGACAGCAATAACAGCTAATGTCAGGTCACCGCTGGTCTATCTGGGCAAGTAGAGACGGCTTCCCTGCAGGGGCAGATACAGTCTTCAGAACCTCAGAATCTGTGCCTTTGTGCAAAGAAGAGGGAGCCCCTCCCTCTGGGCAGAGGGGGAGGTACCCCTCCCCTCCCCCAGGTGCACAGACGGTTGAGGAAAGCATGCTGGACTGCAGCCTCCTTGCTTGGGCATCCTTGGGTACCTTGAGTTAACAAGAGAAGTAGAGAGGCCTGGGGAGGCTGTAGTCAGGCGGAGGCGTCCATCAGTCCCACTTTGGTGACCCAACTTTCTGTCATCGCTGTAGCCATGGACACTGCGTCATCCCTTTATCTGTAGACTAAGGCCGGTAACACCTACGCACCAGGCTTAAAAGTCCCGGAGAAGACGCGTCTTATTATTCCAGGGCCTCCAGAACAGAAGATGAAGCCTCCCCAGAGCCCTGGATGTTTTCCTTCCTTCCTCACTCAGAGACAGGTCTTAGTTATTTGCTTCCTGCCTCCGTGTAATTACAGTACAAGGGCCTCATCCTCCAGGCCTGTTTTAGTGAAGGAGGAAGGAAGTCGCAGGCCTTTTCGCGGGTAACTCCCCGCTCAGAGACGCCAGCTGGGAATTTGACTAATCTGTGATTGCAGCCAATAACCCCTGCGTGTTCCAGATCAAGGTCTTGCTCTGGCCAATCAGGACCGCCCCCGTGGCCATTAATCAGCCACTGTTCTCAGGCACGACCTCCAGGGCACCCATCCTCTCCTGCAGCCCGGAGAGGATATGGTTGGGGGAGGGAGGGAAATCCCTCCTAGCACATTTTGGAGCACCAGGGCCAGGCAAGACACTGGCCGTTCTCACCAGCAGCTGGACTGTGAATACATCCATGTGTGTGCTTCTTCTAGAGGGCCCAGGCAAGTGTGCACCAGGAAACACCCTTAATTCTTGCAGAACTAGGAAGCATCAGACAAGGATGCTCCTTCAGGGCCCAGCGTGGAGGCCCAGTGGATTCAGAAAGGACCGCGGGCTTTCTCTGGAGGTACGCTGGAAGAAAAGTCATTTCCGCTGAGTTGAAGAAACTAGACAGAACTCCAAAACTGGCTCCTTTTTAATGCCCTCAAGCAAGTTCCTTCTTACTAGGCAGCAAACTCTTCTCTAGAAGAGGAGAGTAAGAATTTATAACCCCCAAGAGCCCTTCCAGAGCTGACAGCCTAAGGCACTGTGGTTCTGGGAATTACAAAGGATCTTGGCCTAGTTGGTGTTATGGATTAAAAGAGAATATTTATTTGTGAAAAATCAGCTCTAATTAAAAAAGAGAAACTTTCTTTTCAGGAAGCTGGCAGCAGGATCCATTAAGCTTTCACAGAAAGAGTTATAAAGTTGTTTTGCAAACCAAGTTGATCTTAATGAAGCATCTTGTATCTCAAAAAAGGGACTCCTGGTCAGTGTAGAAGAGTTTGAATCTTTGAAAAGAAACCACCTTTATTGTTGAAAGTGGCACCAAGCAGGAAGATCCCAGTGAAGGTCCATAAACATTAAGAAGGATGGTATAGGGCTTCCCTGGTGGCTCAGGGGTAAAGAATCCACCTGCCATAGCTCAGCCTGGTGCTGTGTGATGACCTAAAGGAGCAGGATGGGGTAGGAGGTGGAAAGGAGGTTCAAAAGGGAAGGGACATGAGGTCACCTATGGCTGATTCATGCTGATGTGTGGCAGACACCAACACAACTTTGTAAAGCAATTATTCTTCAATCAAAAATAAATACACTTTAAAAAATGCTCATCTGCCAATGTAGGACCCACAGGAGACACGGGTTCAATCCCTGATGTGGGAAGATCCCAAAAGCAAAGGAGCAGCTGGGCCCGAGGGCCGCAACTACTGAAGCTGTGCTCTAGAGCCTCAGAGCCGCAACTACTGAAGCCCACGCACCCTAGAGGCCATGCCAAGCAACAAGAGAAGCCACCACAAGGAGATGCCTGTGCACAGCAGCTGGAAGTAGCTGCCTCTTGCCACAACTAGAGAAAAGCCCACACAGCAACAAAAACCAAGCACAGTCAAAAGTTAAAAAAAAAAAAAAATGTTAAAGAAGGATTGTGTTTCAGCTAGAATTTAAGAAATCTGTGGCCTTATTCATCCCACACTCACAAAGTGCCTGCCTGCTCTGTGTCAGGCCTTATGCTGAGGATGGATAAATAAGACCCCACTCTTGCCTTCAACTGGGGTCCACCGTAGAAGTCATGGGGATGAGTCCCCATACAAGGATCTTTGGAAATATTACAGGCCTGGGAGATGGGCTGAGTGAGAATCATCATCTCCAGCTCACAAAACAGAAGCTCAGAGAGGTGCACTCATTTGTCTAAGGCCTCGCAGCCAGAGAACGGAAGAGGAGTTTGCAGTCTACTCTTCTGACGCCCAGGCCAGAGCTCTTTCCCACCCCTCCTGTATCTACCTGTGACAGAGGACCCAAGAACAAGACATTAGGGACATACAGGGACCTCCTGTATGGGTTGATACTCCATGAGTACTGTTGACTTGACCAACTGGGTTCTTGCCTCCATGACTCTAGACAAAGGCTGGACTGCCTCTTTCTAAGCCCTTGATTTACTTCTTTCCAGGTCTCTCATGCTGAGTGTTTGTTAGAGGATTGTGGTTTCTGCAAACGGAAAAATCCAAAAAGCTACTGCTCCTGTAATTCCCTTAATCCCACCGGTATTCCAAGCACAAACCTCAAAACATGCTGCTCATTTCCTCCAAAAATTGCAAACACTTCTATCCATCACCATGGCAGGAAGACAAAGAAGAGCCTGGGATTTAGGCAGACCCCGGGCTCCTGTCCCTGCATCATTTTGAGCGAATATTAGCCTTTCGGAGCCGCATTGGTCCAATTGGTAAAATGGGAAGAATATCTTCAAAAGATGTTGGAGGACCACATGAAATGAAACAGAGATTCTACCGCTTGGCTTGGCTTTTTAGCAAAATAAGTTTCATTCTTTATCTCCACTCCATTCCGTGATAGAACTTAGGCAAATTCCTCCAATGGTCCATTTTCTTGCTGTAAGAGTTTTTCTACCATCAGATTCTCTTTCCCACTGTCATTCCAGATCCATGTGAACTGATTGTCAGAAATGATCCACCTCAACTGACAATGGAGAATTCAGATTCTCCAGGAATTCTTTGTATATCTTCATGATATACAAAGCAGCATGAGAGCACACATTTGATCCCAAGGAGAACTTGTGGTGAGGAATGTTTTCTCTTGCTAGCTTCAAACTGAAATACACAACCTTAGGGACTCTGGGGGCTCTTCTCATTGGGGAAGAACTAGCCTCATTGCAACCAGAATCATCTCCTCTGTCGGACCCATAGCTGCAGGATCTGGCTTCTAAGCTTTTTAGGGTCCTACCAAATATCTGAAAGCGTTTAAAAAAAAAAATTATGCTCTCAAACACAATTCAAAAGCTGCAAAATCAAAATGAATGTTTAATTAAATATCTTCAAAAATGTAACATTATGTCATCTGCCACTTCTTTAATCATTACATTTATCACTCATAAAATTTTCATTACGTTAGAAAACAATGTGCAGTTTACAGTTTCCGGCTTTGCATGAATTTCCACACAGGCTAAGAAAAAAATTGAACTTACTGTAAATTAAGGATGCTGCTGCTGCTGCTAAGTCGCTTCAGTCGTGTCCGACTCTGTGCGACCCCATAGATGGCAGCCCATCAGGCTCCCCTGTCCCTGTCCCTGTCCCCAAGAATGCTGGAGCGGGTTGCCATTTCCTTCTCCAATGCATGAAAGTGAAAAGTGAAACGGAAGTCGCTCAGTCATGTCTGACTCTTCGCGACCCCATGGACTCTGGCCCACCAGGCTCCTCCGTCCATGAGATTTTCCAGGCAAGAGTACTGGAGTGGGGTGCTATTGCCTTCTCCGAAATTAATGACGCTACCCTTGGTTAAATAATTTCAAAGGCAAAATTGTGGGAGTTCATATGAATTTTTATAGCAGAAGACTAACCCTGTGACATGAAATGTAGATGTAACATATTGGGCAGAGTCTCCAAATATAAGGGTATAAGGGCCTTCAGTGGTCTTTCAAGAGTCCACATCATTGACTGATTGGTTCCGATATTTTCACCAAGAGGTAGGCACCACCCCCTTCTCCCCCTAGACTGCCCAGCAAGTTTCAAGAGCTATTAGATATTTGCTCAGCCAAGAATTGGGTGCCATCCTCAAATGCTGGACTGGACAACCCACCCTTTCCTCTAGCCCCTTCTGCCAAGCATTCCTCCAGCTAATAAAACCCTGCTCATCCAGCACTGGGTTAATATTTACTCAGTATAAACCATTCTAAAGACTGAAGGCCACACTAAAGTTAAAACATTAAAAAGGAAGTCTTACCACCTGGATCAGTGTTACAATTTTCTGGGAGAGGACTTTGATCACAAGTGGTGTTACCTGGAGGACAGGTAGGAAGGTTGCTCCAGGACGGAAGAAGGATATTTAGGTCCATCTAGATATTCCAGATCCATCAGGGGCTGACACTGCAGAAATGCCTTTTTTATTCCCTTCGAGACTTCAGTTTCCATGAGGGTGATGACCTCCAAGAGGATATTGTGAGCAACCAGTGAAATGGGCTTCTGCTCAGATTTCAGAAGTCTGAGACACATTGTACGATGTGATATGGTTCTGTATCATTTGGTCAAGGATTTTTTTTCTTTAGTGTGACAGTAAGGACTTCTGATGGAAATAACTGTCGCCTCGTTTAACAATAGATACTGAGAGCATTCTGAACGGTGATTTTTCTTAAAGATGGTCATGTAAGTACATCTCCATCCCGTGTGCTCCTTCTGCAGTGGGATGATCACCTTCCTCCATGGAGCGGTGGAGTCCATGTCATCCCCACTCAAACCCAGGTGTTTTGCAACTGCCCCCAGCAGTGGAATCTGCTGGAAATGAGCCTAAGTGATATTCAAGGCAAGCTCACAAGAAATAATAGAGTTTCCACCTGACTCTCTCTTGGGACTTGGAACTTCGGAATCCTGAGCTGCCGTGTAAGCAGCCAGCCTGCCCTGAAGTCACAGTGCTGGGAGGAGACAAAGGAGACACCCAGTGAGCCTCAGACACTGGTGCTCAATACCTCTGAGTGATAGAAAAATCATTTGACTCATTTATTTCATCCGTTTTGCTTATCTGTGTTTATGACACTTCTGTTGTTGCTGTTCTGCCACTAAGTCATGTCCACTTTGACCCCATGGACTGCAGCATGCCAGACTTCCGCTGTCCTTCACTATCTCCCAGAGTATGCTCCAAGACATGGCCACTGACTCAGTGATGCCATCCAACCATCTCATCCTCTGTCGTTTCCTTCTCCTCCTGTCCTCAATCTTTCCCAGCAACAGGGTCTTTTCCAATGAGTTGCCAACATTTCAGAAGCAAACATATATCATTTTTTTTAATAAGTTAGTTTTTTAAAAATTCTACTCCTGCCCCCACCTTCACAAAGCATCATCAGGCCATGGCTAATATCTACACTGAATTCCAGCCACTGACTCTTTGCATAATTCAACATAATAACGGCTTGCTCCAGGATCCCAACAAGTTTAGACTGGTGGCCAGATGCCAGAAACCCCCATGCATGTCAGTCTAGATGAGTGGATCCAACGTGTGTGTTTACCACAGTTAGATCCACCAGCCCAGCTGCCCCAGAGGTGGGGCAAGCTTTCCTGAGGCCAGAGCGTCTGTTTGTTGCTGTTGCTGTTGTTTGTTTTACTGTGGGAAAGTAAAACTTTTTACTCATGTACTCATCAAATACTGATTAAGCCCTGCTGTGTGGTGTGCCCAGCACAGGTCTGGGTGCTAGACGTCCATGTGTGAGCTGATGCAAGGTTTTTGTCTTCAGTGAAAAATACAAATGAAGCGAATGATCTGAATGTGGCACAAGTGCTATGAGAGGGGATGCCCTGGAAACAAAAACAGAGGGCACACCTGGCCCAGAGAGATTCAGGAAGGTTGCTCAGACAACAGGGTTTCCCTGGTGGCTCAAATGGTAAAGAATCCACCCGCAATGCATGCAGGAGACCTGGGTTTGATTCCTGGGTCAGTAAGATCCCTTGGAAAAGGGAATGGCGACCCACTCCACTATTCTTACCTGGAGAATTCCATGGACTGAGGAGCTTGGTGGGCTACAGTCCATGGGTCGCAAAGAGTCAGACCAGATAATAGCATATAATAATGGGACAATAAGCAGTCCCAGTGTCACATGGTATTGTGAGGTTTGACATAGATCAAATATTTATGTCCTCCCAATAGTCCTATGTTGAAATTCTAGCACCCCCACTCCCACCCAGTGTGATGGTATAGTACCTTTGGGGCGATTAAGTCATGAGGGTGGAGCCCTCATGAATGGAATTAGTGCCCTTGCAAAAGACACCCCCCAGAGCTCCCTTCCTTTTTTCTGCCATGCAGGGACACAGCAAAAAGACAACTAGGCCACAACAACTGGCCTAGCCATCTATTAACAAGGAACCGAGCTCCTCCAGACACCACATCTGCCATCCTTACATCCTTTTCTCCAGACCTCCGAAAACCGAATGTCTGCTGTACAAGTTCTCCATGTCTCTTTTTATTATAGCAGCTGAAACAGGCTAAGAAAGCAAATGAGATCATCCTATGAGCACACTTAGCAAAATAGAAACGCAAGATGTGGTGGGCCATCCCCACCCCCACTGCCTCTGGCAGTTTCTGTAAAACAGCCGTGATTCTGACTGGGCATGAAGCTTCTGTTTTCCATGTTGGTGAGCACAAAAAACCTCAAACCGTGACCCTGACCTGGGTCTTTGTTTGCCGTAGTCTCTTGTACTCTTGTGTACTACTCACGAAAAGCCAGGCCAAGAGACCCTTTCTTGCTCCAAGGCCAGTGGCCAAGGTCCAGTGTGCTGCTGGGGACGTGTCCCTCTTGCCAGCCTGGCTTGACCGTGCTGCTGGCCAGGTGGAGCTTGTGAGACCAGTGCCCTTAATTTGTTCTGACGTCCAGCCCGGGGGAGCACCAGTCCTCCGGGGAGCTGGGAGAGCCTGTCATGTCCCCCCAATCTTCACTGGAACTGAGGGTCCAGGGCCAGCGCTTTGCCCTTTTCTTGCAGCGACTGCCTTGAGTGAGTTGCTCAGAATCCTGGCTCTAGTCTCCAGCCCATATGTGTTCCCCACCCCCACCCCCA
>SJYX01012166.1:312067-371019 GCA_006410675.1 Oreotragus oreotragus
AAAAAAAAAAGAAAACTGGCCACCCGGGCCGGCTATCTCCTGCTTCTTCCTCACCAGCTGCCTCTCTCCCCATTTGTTCCACCCAAAACCAATTCGGACCATTTGCTCCAGCCAGCCAGGCCCCAAGTGGGACCTCAGACCTTCCCCTTCATGTAACTTCTGCCAATCCTTTACATCTCTGTTGAAGTGTCACTTCCTCCAAGAAGCCTACCCAAACTGCCAGCCTTGTGTCCCTGCGGAGACCCCACAGACACACATCATGTACTCATCACACTGTGTTGTGAGTGCTGGTACCCAGGTGGTCAAAGGCGTTTCCACTCCTCGCCACTTCCATCCACGTCCACTCACCCGGGTGCATGGGGGAGTCTTTGGTAAAACAGAGACCAAGGTTTGCTGGCAGAGATGTTACCCTGAATGAGCAGTCGGTGCTGGCCACAGAGGTTTGTCTCTCTCAAATACTAAGCTCCGAAGGCCCAGTATGGTCTCTCCTGGGGGAAGACTGGAACCGAGGTCAGAACCTCCAGGAGGTCTCACCAAGCAGAGCCCTTGGGAGATGATTGTCTGTGCCAGCTTTCTTTTCTGTACACTCCTCTGAGCTCTCAGGAGGGTGGGTGCATTGCAAATTTTGAAGACTGGAATGAGTGTGAATATTAACGATGCTTCTCCAGCCACTGTGATGGTTTTTGAGGAACACCTGTTGATGTCTTAATTCCTCCCACAATCAGTGTTTCATAGAACACAATTTGGCAAATGCTACCCTAAAAATAGTTATGAATTTGAGTCCCCAAAGGGCCAATATCAATATATATCTCACTCTTTGTGAAGATTTTATTGGTATTTTTCAATACATCATACAAAGCCTTCTTTTCAATGACAGCTTTGTTTCTCTCTTTCTCTTTTTTTTGCATTTGTTTATTTATTTGGCTGCACCAGGTCTTATTTGCAGCTCTCAAGATCTTCGGTCATCATTGCAGCATGCAGGTTCTTGTTTTTGTGGCATGTGATTATCTAGTTCCGTGACTAGGGATCAAACCCAGGCTCCCTGCATTGGGATTAGCCTCTGGATCACAGGAAGTCCCAAGGCAGCTTTGTTTCTTGCTGATGCAGGGAACCATGTTTGTGAGTCTTTCCCTTATTACTATGGCTACTAGGAAGCTCTGAGTCCTGGCCCATATTCAGCTACTGCTCAGGCTCTCCAAGGGCACATTCTGTCTTCTAATCTTTTCTCTGTTACCATCTTATTCCTTCTATCTTTATTTAGTCTTAGCCATTGATTCTTTTATTCATTGCAAACCTGTTTTACTGGTATGCCAAATCCTTCTGAATATGAGGCAAGGTATATAGATATAAAAGCATATGTGCATGCCTGTGTGCTCAGTCGTGTCCAACTCTTTGCAACCCTGTGGACCGCAGCCCACCAGGCTCTTCTGTCCATGGGACTTCCCAGGCACGAATACTGGAATGGGTTGCAGTTTCCTCTTCCAGGGGATCTTCCCGACCCAAGGACAGAACCCAAGTATCCAGTGGCTCCCGCATTGGCAGGCTGATTCTTTATCACTGAGCCACCTGGGAAACCCCATATATAAAAGTAAACACGTATGATATTGTCAACAATGATAATAACAAATACTTTCATGCCAAAGAGTAGGTAAACTCCCATAGTTATAAAATAAGCATCAGCTCCTTTCCAACAAGGAGAAGAGGACCTGAGATGGATTTCCTCCTGGGCTTAATTTTCACGTTTAACCCTTTCACTCTACTTTTCAAAGTCAGAAGAAATACCCGCTCCCTTCCCCCAGATGACTTGAGAGACTGAAACAAATCCACCCTCAAGATCAAATAGATTACGTTAATGACACAGAGAAGACAGGATGGTCTGTGTCCATTCTCTGAGCTCCCAAACAACAGGCTTTTGTGCTCAGGGGAGAGGTGGGGGGCTGGGGACACTTGATAAGTTATATCTACTGTGGGGCTGGGTGGGTTGCCAGGCTCACACTCCAGCCCTCAAAGTTTCCACAAGTTGGGTAGACAGAGGGCCTCTGATTCTTAGCCACTATCCCACCACTGAGGACCCCTGCCTGCCCAATACCAAACAGCCTTCTGAGGACCCACGGGGAACTTGAGGCTTCAGACGGCCCTAGCCTATTGGAACCTTCTTCCTCCAGACAAACTCAGTTGAATCCTCTTGCCTTCTGACAACTTGACAGTGAAGTGACTCACGTGGAGTAGCAATCCTTCTGTCTGCCTCTCCTCCCTGCAGGGTGCTACGTTGTCCAGGAGCAGACTGGGGGCTGTTGTCTGCGTCCTGTTCTGGTTCTCCTCGGAGACCACGAGCCCCGGGGAGGTCAGGGGACAGAGTGCCTCTCTCTTCTCTGTGTTTACACCTCTCCCTCAAACAGCTGAAGGATGCTTTTTTGCAAGAAGAGCAATGGTCTAAATAAAGCAGTAGAGAGGCCTAATGCTGGAGAGGCTGTCGCCTAGATGTGAAGGGACAGTGCAAACCACCAGAGATACACTTTCCCATCGTTAATTCTCTTGTCTGCATGCCTCAGTTGGTGTGGGCCCTGGAGGACTGGAACCCCATAAATTCCAGCACTGAATCCCAGTGTCTCCACTAGTGGTGACCTCTGAGTATGCTGTCAACAAATTAAAGGGAGAGGAAAAGGGTAGAAAAGGGACTAAAAAGGGGAAGGAAGTTTATATCTCAATTAAAAAATAATAACTTGGACTTCCCTGATGGTACAGTGGCTAGAAACCTGGCCAATGCAGGGGACACCAGTTCAATCCCTGGTCCGGGAAAATTCCACATGCCACGGAGCAACAAAGTCTGGGCAACTAGTGAGCCCGCACATCTAGAGCCTGTGCTCTGCCACAGAAGACGCCAGCACAGTAAGAAGCCTACAGCTAGAGAAAGCCCTTGTGCAGCAACGAAGACCCAGTGCAACCAAAAATGAATAATAATAATAACTGAAAACAACGTAGAGGAAGACACTAGAATTGAGAGTGGAGCCTTGAGGGCTGAGATGCCGAATGCTTTAGTCCTCATCTCCCAGAGTCTCCACACGACCATAAGAGTTTGGATGTTCTCCTGAACCTCATCTCAGAGACAAGGATACAGCCACAGGTAGGAAGCAACTAGTCAAGGTTTGGAAGCAACTAGACCCAGTTCCGGGGGAAGGCAATGGCACCCCACCCCAGTACTCTTGCCTGGAAAATCCCATGGACGGAGGAGCCTAGGGGCAAGACCCAGTTTAGCTAAATAGCACTGCACACTCAGTGGGCAGCAACACTGATTGTGTCAGCCCTTCCATGAATAAATGCTATGATTCCAATGGCTTCTTGATCCGACTCACAAGATAAACAGGAATAGGAAATGGACTCCATCCAGAATTATTGATCTCCAGGTGGGGCCACCATCTCTTCTAGTTAGTCAACAGAGGTCCTTCACAGAGGACCTACTATTGATATAACCCAGCAAAGCCCCAAGTCCCCAGATTTGCACCATGATCTCTGGCCAGAAGCTTCCAAACTTGATGGGGCAATGACACAAGAGCAAGGGACTCGTCAAGCACTGACCAGACCCGGCGAGGAGGGACTGGCAGTGAGCAGTCCTAGACAGAGCTGTCTGCAGAGGAGCCGTGGAGGGACAGGGCAATGGAAACGGCTTTCTAGAGGAGGCGGCATTTGCACCAGGTTCTCCAAGTTAACCGGCATTAAGTGAAATTGAGAGAGGTCCAGGAACATGGTGCCTTATGCACATTATCCTGGTGCTCAATTCTTCGGAAACTTTGAAGTACATTTTGGGCTCTTTTATGGAATATGACTGATTGTGTCAGCCCTTCCATGAATAAATGCTATGATTCCAATGGCTTCTTGATCCGACTCACAAGATAAACAGGAATAGGAAATGGACTCCATCCAGAATTATTGATCTCCAGGTGGGGCCACCATCTCTTCTAGTTAGTCAACAGAGGTCCTTCACAGAGGACCTACTATTGATATAACCCAGCAAAGCCCCAAGTCCCCAGATTTGCACCATGATCTCTGGCCAGAAGCTTCCAAACTTGATGGGGCAATGACACAAGAGCAAGGGACTCGTCAAGCACTGACCAGACCCGGCGAGGAGGGACTGGCAGTGAGCAGTCCTAGACAGAGCTGTCTGCAGAGGAGCCGTGGAGGGACAGGGCAATGGAAACGGCTTTCTAGAGGAGGCGGCATTTGCACCAGGTTCTCCAAGTTAACCGGCATTAAGTGAAATTGAGAGAGGTCCAGGAACATGGTGCCTTATGCACATTATCCTGGTGCTCAATTCTTCGGAAACTTTGAAGTACATTTTGGGCTCTTTTATGGAATATGGGCCAACTCTCTCAGGCTAGATTCCTGTTAACATCTTGATCGTTGTTGTTGTTTAGTCCGTTTAATCATGTCCCACTCTTTGACCCCATGGACTGTAGCCTGCCAGGCTCCTCTATCCATGGGATTTTCCAGGCAAGAATACTGGAGCGGGTTGCCATTTCCTCCTCCAGGGCGTCTTCCCTACCCAGGGACCGAACTTGCATTGGCAGGTAGATTCTTTACCACTGAGCCACATTTGTATAATGTATCTATACAGCATATACAACAGCATCTATGCAAGGGGGGCTCAGCTGCTTTTTTTAAATAATGCTTCAGCTGGGCGTCAGACCTGCTCTTGAAATGCAAACCTGCTCTCATATGTTGTCAACTGTCCTCTTTGCATCCAGTTTGCTTTGACAACTGGAAAAGTAGGCAGATCACAGTTGGGCCCTTCATTCCTTTTACACGCTTTGCTGTAAAGAAGAAGAAACTGGTGCTGTTGGGAAACTGTCTTATCCCCTCCAGTCCCAAATCTTGCATTCGGGAATGTTTATTATATTTTGAATCAGCTGTCCGTGATCCACTAGAGCTGTTCTGTCTATATGGAATTATTTTCTTCCTCTGATTTCAGGCGTGAACTCTCTCTGTGAATTTCTTTCCATCTATTTTTTACATTTCTGCCTGTCTCTTTGGTGGACTTTCTTTTTGTCTTTCTACCTTTACTGTTTTTCTGCATATTCTGCCTGCCATGTGATTGTTCAAATTTAACTTCCAACTTTCAAATTATTGTGTGTGGATTGCTTTTTCTTTCTCCCTCTCTGTCTAGAAAGGAAATATTCCCATGGGAAAAGATAACTGTGAAACAAGGGTGGCTAAGGTCCTATCTTTGAGGTGTCCAGACTCATACAAAGAACTTTTTAATGAATTGTTTTTTCCTCAAAAAAAGGAAGACATGTGTAGTGTCTCCCCCAGAGGGTTCTGAATTCTTTGCTGAGGAGGCCAGAAAAAGAATGCTTCCAACCCCTCCCCCTGCAAATCCTAAGTCTTTGAAAGCCATCCCAGGATAAAGAAATGTTTTCTTGTCAATTTTATAATCAGAATTCTGGTCCTCTTGCGTATAAGGCAGTCTGAGCTTACCAAGGGAGTGAATGGTCTTGGGTTTTGGGGGGCCACTCTAGAATCCTGGGGAAGGGCTCCCTTTATTCCTGGCCCGCCTTTGATGACACATGACCTCTGACCCTGATCAATGCACCCTCCTCCCAGAGCCGCAGAAAGGAGAGCCGTTCTCTCAGCGCCCAGAGGAAGAGCGGGCAGGGAGGCCCTGACCTCCCGCCCTGCCCCTAACCTCACTGATAATTGAGTTTTCCATCCGTGCTCACCAGCAGGCTCCAAACACAAAGAAACAAGCCCCTCCTGATTCTGTCTTTGCCCAGATGAAACCACGAGCCGAATCTGTTCAGCTCACGCCAGTAGCCAGCACCAGAACACACACGAGAGTCTCGCATCGCATCTGGGAGTCTGGCTCCCCCTGTCCATCCTCCATCCAGGGCCTCGCAGTGCCTCCCACATCCCTGCGGGCCGTGTGGCTGCAAGAGATGTCGGTCCCTCTTAACACAGCACTGTGGAGGGAGGACCAGGTTCCCCCACCCTGAGCAGCAGCTTAGAAAATGCAGCCCCTACACGCCCTTCCACAAAAATCATGCTTCCCACCCCTCCTTTAAATGCTAAAGACAGAAGGTAAGAGAATTTAAAAGAAACTTTCCCCAGTTCATCTTCAGTTCTTATGAAATTTCTAATGTTGCAATAAAGTAGGTGACAAAGGAACCCCTTCCAAGCATTTCTACCCTAGGTTTCCCCTCCTCGTGGAAGCAGCAGATGGCCAGGATCACGACCACAGCCAACTGCTGAAGAAGCAGGGGTGCTGGACGAGGAGGCAAGTCCACTGCCAGGCAGTCGCTCAGGGCTCACTGGGGCCTGAGGGAAGCTTGGGAGATGCCCACCAGCCCTCAATGAATGCTCACTGTGTTGTATTGTGAACAATAATAACCTTGCCCTTGCGATGCCCCACCCCCGTAAGTTATACCATCTCCTCTGCCCTTCACAATCCCTATCAAAGTAACTATATTTTGTCCCAAGACATCAAAGGGCAAAAGACTCATCCAAGGTCACCCAAGCTCAGAAGAGATGGAGTTGAGACCCGGAGCCAAGCTTTCGGACTCTGTAACACATTTTTGTATCAAGCTGTTAGCTTTAGGAGGAACACTCCCAGCGTGCAGACGGAAGGAGGAGGCCTCCAAGGTTTGATAAACACCAAGAGAAAGTAAAAGCACAAGTGCCAGAGGGAGTGGTAGACTTCAGAGGGTGGAGGAGGAGTGGCTGCAGCACTTCAGTGGCACGGGGGCTTCCTCGCAGAGGAAAGGCCTCATCGGAGTTTTAAGGATGGTGCAGCAAGAAGTGACAGGTAGCGGGAGACAGGAAAGGTGTTTCGACAGAAGGACCTTCTGGAGAAGCTCAGAGTGTTTACTCTGCTCAGAGACAGTAGCAAGGCTGGTCCACAGATACTAGTAGAGCAGGAGCCCTGAATGCGGGAAGAGCTTGGAGAGAGTGCAAGGGGGCAGTCGTGTAGGGCTTTGATGTCTGGGTAGGAGTTCAGACTTTCTTCAGGAGTCTCCTAAGGATGTAATATGCAGGCAGCTTTTAACAACTGGGACAGTTTCCCATTTGGAGACAGAACAGCAGAAGAGAAAAATCTCAGCCCAAACAGGGCCTGTGGCCTGGGATTGTTGGGATTGTCTCCCCAAATCTGAAATCCATGGGCAGACAACACACCCTGCCTCTGGGATTTCAATACTTTTAAATAATCTCTCTGACAAATGTCAAATAAATCTAGGGGTGAAATGGCAACAATTAGCTGTGAAGTGGCTTTTTTTGAAGAACAAAATATTCTGCTTCCTTGGGAAAAAGAAAAAAATTAATAAACCAAATTGAAATAATAAGCTATTGGATCTATCCGGTTACTTTGTTGTTATGGTAGCTTTAGTTTTTGAAAATAAAGAAAACAAAATGCACTATTAAAAATTTTTAATTAAAAAAATTTTAAATTAAAATGAAGTTCACCCTGCCATTCATTGCTGTTTGCTGTTTCTTCAGTGGCCTGATGCTCCCAAGGTCCTTGATCAGCCTCCAACTTGTCTGCTGGAGGTTGGACATGCCCCACTCCTGTCCATGCAGATGCAGAAGGTCTGGAAGGGCTGTGAGAATCTAGATTTTTACCAGGTGCCTTCATTATCATACACAAGTCTGAAAAGAAGCACAACCATAAAAATCACCCAGGACACTGGGAAATAACAGAGTTTCTTCTCTGGAAAGACTGAGTCAGTAGATCCAGAGGGTGGACACCAGAAATCTGGGTTTTTAACAAAAGCAAGGCTGAAATTAGGATAAAGTGAATGAGATGCATCATCTTCAAGTTGGCCGTGTTGCTCAGCACGGACATTTTTACCATAATCTCTGGTATGATCCCAAAGGAAATTAGTCCTGAATATTTATTGGAAGGACTGATGTTGAAGCTGAAGCTCCAGTACTTTGGCCACCTGATGTGAAGAGCTGACTCACTGGAAAAGACCCTGATGCTGCGAAAAATCGAAGGTGGAAGGAGAAGGGGATGACAGAAGATGAGATGGTTGGATGGCATGTATCATCACATCCATGGACATGAGTTTGAGCACACTCCAGGAGATAGTGAAGGACAGGGAAGCCTGGTGTGCCACACTCTGTGGGGCTGCCAAGAGTCGAACACGACTGAGTGATTGAACAGCAACTGGTAAAGGATTGTGGCGACTGAGTTTTTCAGCTTTCCTTTAAACTTTGCATCCAAGGTGAACACCTCACTCTCCTCACCCTCACCCTGCCCAAACAAAAGCCCTGGGTGATCCCTGGGATGCAGTCTGAGTCCAAGTCACTCAGCTTCAGCTTCCAAGCTCTTACCTGCATTTCCTGCCTCATCCCCCTAGGCTTTTCCTACTCCCAGAGACCTTCTCAGCCACAGACACATGCTCTGTACCCTCAACCCACCCCACAGCGGCCGGCTAGCCTTTGAAAGTACTTTTCCTTCCCCTGCAACATCCTTGTGCCCTCTAGGATCCCTGCTCCATCCGCTCAACACCTCTTCATTGCACAGGGCCAGGAGCTTTGACACACACTTTCTTACTTTAATCACCCATCCCACACACCTATTCCAGGGAGAGCAATTTCTTACACTTC
The DNA here is from genome assembly GCA_006410675.1 of Oreotragus oreotragus. Taxonomy (NCBI): domain Eukaryota; kingdom Metazoa; phylum Chordata; class Mammalia; order Artiodactyla; family Bovidae; genus Oreotragus; species Oreotragus oreotragus. Next base: position 320,666 of record SJYX01012166.1, read on the forward strand.
TGGGTGTATCTTGCCCAGGACTGTTGTACCATCCATTATTGCTCTGAGTCTCTGAGTTTCTTGGAAAAAAAAAAAAAATGTCTTGGGGTTTCCCTGGTGGCTCAGTGGTAAAGAATCTCTCTGCCAATGAAGGAGACAGCGGTTCGATCCCTGGTTCAGGAAGACCCACATGCCGCAGAGCAAGTAAGCCCGTGTGCCTCAGTTATTGAGCCTGTGCGCTAGAGCCTGGGAACCGCAACTACTGCCAGCACACCTAGAGTCTGTGATCTGCAAAGAGGAGGCACCACAGTGAGTAGCCCAGCCACCATAAGTAAAGAGTAGGCCCCGTTCGGCACAACTAGAGAAAAGCCCCCATGGCAGGGAAGACCCAGCACAGCCAAAAATAAATAAATAAAGGCATTTCTTTAACAAAAGAAAGTGTCTTATTCTAGATTCCCCCACACCTAGAATATACCCTGGCACCAAGGCAGATGTGATGAGTGGGTGAGTGAATGAATGAATGAGTGACACTCAGCCAGGGCCCAGTGGGATGGGATAGGCTTTGGTTTCATATCACAAACCCAAGCTTGAATTCACCTTCACTGTCCATCTCCAGGTGCTCCAGACAGTGACTCGGCATCCCTAGATGGCTTTTATCTATAACATGGGGTTGATAGGGTCTCTCTTGCAGGATTGCTGTGAAAATTAAAAGCAGTTTGTCAAGTGCCTGGGACACAGAAACAGATGCTCCATAAATTTAAGAAAAATTACAGGGCTCCTATGACAGATTCCTAGGCTTCTCTGGTGGCTCACATGGCAAAGAATCTGCCTGCAGTGAGAAAGACCTGTGTTTGGTTCCTGGGTCAGGAAGATCCCCTGGAGAAGGGCACAGCAACCCACTCCAGTATTCTTGCCTGGAGAATCCCATATACAGAGGAGCCTGGCAGGCTATAGGTCCATAGGGTCGCAAAGAGTTGGACATGACTGAAGGGTTACTTTACATTGTTTTTTTTTTTTAATGATAGAATCTCCATCCCCTCTGAGTCACCTTCTGGCACTCTCTGCTCTGGGGAGTGTGCTGGCTGCGATGATTCTTGCAGTGAAACTAAGCTTACTTTGATAGACGGTTAGTAATGATCAAGGCTTAGGGGACCATTGGTCCTCAGATCAGCTAGTAGCCAGATCCGGGCAAACTCAACTTCCTTCTGGAGGCTGTGTAGCCCTATTTCCATCTTTGTTCCCCAGGTAACCAAGACTATATATAGAAGTCAGTCTTACTGTAAGTGTGGGAAATTTGAAATCAGGAAAAGCCACCCCCCCCCCCACCTCGCCAACTTTTGAGCACAGATGCAGTATTCTTGCCTGAAAAATCCCATGGACAGAGTAGCCTGGCTAGTTATAGTCCTTCCAGTCACAAAAAGTTGGACACGACAGAGTGACTGAACACAGCATCCCACTTCCTCCACCCATCCTCAACCTCTAGGCACTGTTCCAAGAGCTTTATGTAAATTCACCCGTGGGATCCTCACAACAGCCCATTTTATGGATGTAGAAAGTGAATGAAAAGTGGAAATGGCTCAATTGTGTCCAACTCATTGCGACCCCAGGGACTATACAGTCCATGGAATTCTCCAGGCCAGAATGCTGGAGTGGGTAGTGTTTCCCTTCTCCAGAGAATCTTCCCAACCCAGGGATTGAACCCAGGTTTCCCGCATTGCAGGCGGATTCTTTACCAGCTAGAATCTGCCTGCAATGCAGGAGACCCTGCTTCAATTCCTGGGTCAAGAAGATCCCCTGGAGAAGGGATAGGCTACCCACTCCAGTATTCTTTGGCTTCTCTTGTGGCTTAGCTGGTAAAGAACCCACCCGCAATGCAGGAGACCTGGGTTCAATCCCTGGATTGGGAAGATCCCCTGGAGAAGGGAAAGGCTGCCCACTCCAGTATTCTGGCCTGGAGAATTCCATGGGCTATACAGAGTCGGACATGACTGAGAGACTTTCACTTTCACTTTAGGCCTCCCTTTAGCTCAGCTGGTAAAGAATGTGAGGCCCAGAGAAATCAAGCCTTNTGGGAAGATCCCCTGGAGAAGGGAAAGGCTGCCCACTCCAGTATTCTGGCCTGGAGAATTCCATGGGCTATACAGAGTCGGACATGACTGAGAGACTTTCACTTTCACTTTAGGCCTCCCTTTAGCTCAGCTGGTAAAGAATGTGAGGCCCAGAGAAATCAAGCCTTCAGCCCTGGGTCGTCCATCTCTGAGCACCAGAGCCAGACTTGCTTCCTGGCAGGCTGGTGATGGAGCTGAGGCCCTGACCATTACTCTACACTGCCTCTCCCTCATACCGCTGCTGGAATTTCACAGTTTACATCCAGGTTCTCGTGGCTCCTTGTAGTGCCCTGTAGGGGATTCTGCTGCCCATGTTGAGGTGGGAAATGGAAGAAACCCACTACTCTGGACAGCATTCTGGGCTTCTCTCCTGCCTTTCACTCCAAACCGTGGCACAGTGCATCATTGCCAAGAGGCCAGACACTCCATTCAGGAAACACTGACCCTACGTGAGGCCAGGCCAAGTCCTGAACTGGGCACCCAGAAAACAGGAGTGGACCAGAGCTACAGAAGGTGCTGTGCCTGCAGGTGGGGAGCATGGAGACCTGTCTGTAACCATGGGGAAGGAAATATGCAGAGCAAATCCTCAAGGTGGTCATTTCCTTCTGGGTTATCAGGGAGCCTCTTTGGACCAGAGTGTGCATCTGCCATGTTCCTGAGCTGAGCCCCACATTCCCACACCTCCCACCTGGGAGTCAATAAGAAGGTGTCTTGAGCCTCCTCCGCCTATTGAAGGAGGCCTTCTCCCCAGCCCTGTTTCTGATTCAGCCTTGACTCCCTTTCTCAGCTCAACCAGGTCTATACAGAATTTCTCCACAACAGCTCTGTCCTTTTCCCAGCCCCTGGACCTCTCTGAACCAGGCCCCTTGAATCTGACCCGCAGGACCATGCAGGGTCCCCACAGGAATTCACTGACTCTTCCCTCCCATGCCTGGCAGCTGGCCCCAGGCATGGAGAGATTGGAAAAGACAGAACTGAAGACAGGACGTGCCCCCAGACCCCCCTGGGCCTCCTTCTCCCGGAAGCTGATGGCCCCTTTGCCCAACGTGTTTTGTTTTTCTCAGATCTTGTGGCTGTTGTCTCAAAGGAACCTTTGGAGATCGTGCTTGTGAGAACTGATGACTTCTGGGTGACTTTCACTTGAGCAAATCTCCTTGACTTCCCAACATGGGAGGTGTCTGTGTGCAGTGCACAGGAAATAGAGAGGTACATTGATAAAGAAGAAAACTGATTTCCTTGACACAGATAATGGATCTCAAGCCTTCATGAGAAAATGAGAAAAGACTGGAAGATGGGAACTTCTCTCCCAGATGTCCCAGGATCCCAAAGTGTTTGCAGGTGAGGTCCTAGAATTGCACCTTCACTCGTTCCCAGAGAGAACTCTTGAGGATGGTCCTGGGTAGAGTCCAGCCAAACTGTCAGTCAGCAATTTTGCTTCTCCTCCCTTCTACCCAGCAAATGGACCACACAGCGCCGTTTGTGAGAAGACTCCTATCTCTGAACCCTCCTCTTCCTTATTTTGCCACCATGATTTTTAAGACAGCTTAATAATCAGCCACAAGAGTTAGGCCCCTCTCTTAGGTGTCACCTCGGAACAGCCCCTCCACATTGCATATTTCTGCCTGCTGCCCCTGGATTCAGACTCCGGGTCCTCTGATCTTGGCCTCTGCACACCAGCTCCCACCACCTGCCTGGGCCTCTTTTGTACCCATTTAGCTGATCAACTGGCCTCTGCCCACCGTCCAAGACTCTTGACTTCATAAATCCTCAGTCTGGGCAGACTGAGCAGCCTCTTCTGCCTCTGACCAGGAAGACCTTCAGCTAACCAAGGCCCTGACCTTAGCTGTGACCAGCCAGCCCACAGCCCAAGCTGCCACAGACCCACGGCAGCCAATATGACAACACCACCTGCCCAGAAGTCCCGAGGCTCCTTAGACTCCTTCCTATCCTCTCCAGGCTTGAGTTCTGGGGCCGGACAGTCGAGCAGAGGCGTGAGCATTAGAGAATGTATCTTTGCTTCCCAGGTAGTGCTAGTGGTAAAGCACCCACCTGCCAATGTAGGAAACGTAAGAGACACGGTTTCATCCCTGGGTCAGGAAGATCCCCTGGAGGAAGGTATGGTAACTCATTCCAATATTCTTGCCTGGAGAATCCCACATGGACAGAGGAGCCTGGCAGAATATGGTCCATAGGGTCACAAAGAGTTGGACACGACTGAAATGACCTAGCATAGCATAGCACAATGCATGTTCACTTATCCTTGTAGTTATTCAGGCATTCACCCATGTGTTATTCAGTCAACAACAGTTACTGAGCACCTACTTTATGCTGAGGCTGTATCTTAGTTTTCAGGCATATAGTGATAAATAAGACCCAATCCCTGACTTCAGGGCTCCAATTGTGATGATGGAAAAACGCAGAAGGCAGAGAAAGTTTAGAGGAGAAACATCCTTCCCTGCTTCAGGAGATCCCAGAATGCATCACAGAGGACAAGGGTTTTAATTTGAAGGATGAATAGCAATTCTTTGGGACAGAAAAGCATGGCAGTCGTGAACATGTTCCATCCTCACTGATGAAGTCTCAGGGACAGTGGTGATGCCTGGAGGGAGAAGATGCTCAGAAACAATCGCATCATATAAGATAGAGTCAGTTCTCTAGGGCGGGAGGAAAAGGCACCATTCTTGCTCCTCTGCCTCAAACCTGTAAACCAGTTGGAATCCCTTGGGAGGTCTTGAAAAAGACTGAAGCTTCTGTCCCACCCTCCAGAGATCCTGATGTCCTTGGCCTGAAATGCTGTCTAGTCATTGGAATCTTTAAATCCTCCCCAGATGATGACAACACACAGCTGTGTTTGAGAACCTCTGATTTAGAACAATGCTTTGCAAACTCCACGTGTCAATCCATTCAAGAGATCCTGTTGAAATGCAGCTTCAGATGCAGCAGGTCTGGAGCAGGAACTTAAATTCTGCATTTCTAATGAGTTCCTGGTGATTCCAGTCTGTTGGTCTGGGGACCACACTTTGAGTAGCAAGCGTCTCTGAGGCTGAATGCCCAGATCAGTTCAAGAAGTCTCAGCATCACGCCTGCACCCAAGGGCAATGACTCTGCTCTCCCAGGCACTAACCTCTGGATTGAGAGGATGCTGGGGGCAGGGCTGGGCAGTCAAGGCATTTTTTTTTTCTCTTCAAACAAGCCCTTCCCAGCGCTGGCTACATAACCCTAGACAAGGCCTCTCAGTGCTGTTGACACAAAGGCACAAATGGTGTCATTCCAGCCCAGAGATAAAACTCTGATCCTCCCATAATGGGGGGCATTTCCTCTTGGGAAGAACACCAGCCCGTCGGGCAATTCAACAAGCCCAGGCTAAGCCCTGCCCTCCGGCGAGGCTCCAGTTTGCTGTTGTTTGCGGTGGATTTCTTTCTCCCCAAAGCTCGGCTTGTCTCCTGTGCCTCCGTCAGCAAATATGTCAGCCTCAGACAATAGCCTCTTTCTGCAGACAATGGTCAGCGCGAGGAATGTCGCAGGAGGGCAGGACTTGAGAAGGGACAATCAGCTTTCAGAATCCAGTGGCCGAGTGGGTGCTGCAGGGAGGGTCCTGCTGTCACCAGGGCAGCCTCCTCAAAGGCACCATTTAGAGGACACACAGCCCCAGGAAAAATGTATGCCTTGGGCAGCGGTGCAATCAGAGGGTCCTTAGCCAGCCCGCGGCTGCTGCAGGCTAACTCCTGTTACCTGCAAATGGGCTTTCTGGAGGCTCCTGAGGCCACAGCCCCTGCCCTGTAGGCTTTGTTTAATGAGAAAACAAACAGTCACCCTCAAATCAGACTGCCACCGGCAGTTCCCCACACCGCCCCTCCTGCAGTACCCAGCCTGGGCCTCCATTGGTCAGCTCTCCAGAAAAGAAAAGGCTTATTCATCTCCCTAAGGTGGAAACTCGCTTTCTCTGGGGATGGGGGCGGGGGGGGGGCGGTGGAAATTGTGTAACCGTTTTGTGGTGGAATCGCCTGTAGTCCTCAAGGTCCTTTGGAAAAAGAAAAACAGATAAGGGGGTCAGAGGTTGGAGTCAGCGCTGGCAGCGCGGGACGACTCTTCTGACACAGGCCACGGGCCTCAACGTCATGTCAGCTGGTCCCTGGATTCCAAGGCCCCTCGCTGCCATTGGAAAATGAAAGACACTTGGGGGCAGAGAGTGAATCATGCATTCATTCGTTCATTCCACAAGCAACCATGCCTGTCACATAGTAGGAGCTTAGGGACCAGTTGTGGAATGAATGGAATGCTTCTTAATATTGGATTCTCTCTCTCTGCTTAAAAAACCTTCAATAGCTCCCCATTGCGTCTAGCATAAATTTCTTTTTTTTTTTTTTAACATTGCCTGCATCTTATCACCTGGCCCCTCAAACACCTCTCCAATCTCAGAGTTCCCTCTTTTCTCCTCCACATGCCCCACCAACACACCCATCCACCCCACCCCACCACCACCCCACACACAGGCGACTACTGTTTCCTGAACCAGAACACACTGTAAGAGCCTCCAGGCCTTGGTGCCTCCAGTCCCAAGGCCCTGTCCCAGGTTCCTATACAGATTTGGAGAGCTCCTCCCCTTCAGACTCACCTCCAGTGTTTGCCCCTCCTCCTATGTGCCATCATGATGCTTCTGACCCCACGGCCTTGCTCTTGTCCATGGCCCTATCATAGTGACATTTACCACAACATTATAGGATCTGTCCCAACCATATGTGGACTCCTTGAGAGCAGGGCCTGAGTCTGACTTCGCCTGCTATGCAAAGTGGAGTCCCAGGGCCTGGTCCATCATGGTTCTCAGGAAATAGGGGGCCAGCTAGCCCTGATGTGCCCAAGACAGCCCCTGGAAGTCCCACATCCCAAGAAACAGCCCCAGTCCTGGGCCAACCTGGACTACTTGTACCCTTGTTAGTGTAGTAATGAATGAATAAATGCCCAAGTCACCATTCATTCAACACATGTATTCTAAGACTCTTGAGCCCGACCCCATGCTCATTCCTCTGCAGGGCATTTCGAGCAAACATCCAGCATCTCTTCCAAACAACTCCACTGCTCAGCACTGCAAAGGGATGAATCTTTGCTGCTGAATGAGCTTTAAGTCCATTAGGCACCTTTCCTCGGCCCTTGTTTATCTTCCTGGCTATCCCAGCAAGAAGCCACACTGTTTATAATGCATCTGTTGACATCTGTCTTATCTCCCCAGATTTGCCCCTGGTCTCCCCGGGTCTGCTGACCTTCAAAAGGATGAGCCCTCTAGCCCCAAGAGTTGAATTCTTTTCTAAGGTTTTATAAGTCAAAAGGCCCACACTAGAGCTTTGGTGTTCCCAACACAGCCCCCAGCCCCAGGCCTTCAGAACAGGAGCAATCACAGCCTGGCCCCATTTGTCTGTTCAGTCTCCCTCAGACCCTCAGGCAGCTTGGACCCATCTGTTTCCCAGTTCTAGGTCAAATCAAGCTGGGAAAGGATCAGGCTTCATCTGACCTGAGATGGCTGTGGCATCTGGCTGGCTCCTCCATCCCACCTCCTCCCCATTCTGGCCAAATGAGCTGAAATCCCCCACCCCCTCTGGTGGGCTACAGGGACTCCATCTCTCCTAGAGGGTGATTTCAGAGCTTCTGGGAAGTGTGACCAGTGGAAGCCACAAAGACAGACACATCTGGCTTGAATCACAGCTCAGCCATTTAGCTGGGTGATATCAGGTAAGTTACTTAACCTCTCTATGCAGCCTCATTTAAACAGGGAAGTTTATACTGTTCACTTTGCAACATGATTATAAAGATGATAGGAAACTGACAAGGCATTCAAGCCATCCAGCTCAGTGTCTAGCATACAGTAGATGCTCCAGAAGCTACTCCTCTCATTTTCAACACAAAGGGGATAAATAGCCAGTTAGAGTGACTCTATTTAGGATCTTGGAGCCAGGCCTATACTGTTCGACATCTCACTCTGCTGGCTTGAGAAGAGACAGGTCACTGGACAGGGATTTCCAAGTTTTGTCCCTTCTAAAATGTCCTTTCCTCTAGAAGAAGGGACTGAAATGCAGAAGTTACACCAAGATGGATAGAAGTTGTTCATTTAAATTGGAATGTTCCATAGAGGGCTTCCCAGGTTGCATAGTGGTAAAGAATCAACCTGTCAATGCAGGAGATGCAGGAGACGTGGATTCTATCCCTGTGTCAGGAAGATCCCCTGGAGTAGGAAATGGCAACCTGCTCCAGTATTCTTGCCTGGGAAATTCCATGGGCAGAGGAGCCTGGCAGGCGACAGTGCATGGGGTTACAAAAGAGTCAGACATGACTGAGTGACTGAGTCGAATACACATTCCGTAGAATCTTTGGTTAACAAAGGACAAGAAAAATAAATATCAACAGATGGACTTCTTTTTAATCTTTTCTCCCAAAATTCACAATAGAAATGTTAAAATTTGCCAAAAATTGATTTTAAAGCACGGCTGGAAGCCAAATGTAAGGCATCTTGATGTTAACGTTCGGAGGTCACACTTGGAAGAAGCAGTGGTCCTCTCATTGCCCATGTAAAAAAAAAATAATAATAATTTCTTTTCACCTAGAAGCGATCCCCTGGCTCTCCAGAAGGCCAAGGCTGTGCGTTGTTGTATCCATGACCATTTACCCTTTAAAAATGCATGCATTTAACCAGTCTGATCCGTTCACATTGCCCACACTGCTTTAATCTGTCATTCCAACAATTCCTAGTTCACCTTTCCGCTTCTTCCTTTCCATATAATTTGAATGCCCCTATTTATTTCTGGGTTGCTTCTGTGAACACTCTTGACTTTTTATGAAACCAAAATTAATAGCTTTACCCCCTAAGAATTCAGGAATGAGCTGCAAAACTATATCTTTGGAAAGTCCTTCTAAGATTTTTCCAAATTAATTGCTTGAGGGAAATCTTTTTGTTAGGACATGCATGTCTGTGTCTGGACTCACATGTGTTTAAGACTGTGTTGTGTACAAGCGCAGTGCAGGACCAGAAGAGATGAATATCAAAATGGTCAGGACATCGTGCAGCAGATATAACACAAAGGAACTTTGTGTCAACAGCAAGAGCTTTCGATCACATTCTGTGGTGTTATAAGTCAGGTTGGAGAAAAACCGGGAATTAACTGGAACAGCCACGAAGATGACTTTTGACACATCACGTCTCATGTGGTACTCATTTTTTCCCAATTAGTCTTTTGAAATACTTGCATTTGTTCCTCACTAATTTCTGGGTAATTGTCTACTTTGGAACTCTCACAAAGTCGATAGGCATTTGAGAACCATGATGACCTGTGACCTTCGACCCAAGGTGATCTTTACTTGAGGGGAATCCATGAAAGATTGATTTGAGCAGAGCTGAGTTAGACAAACAAGCCATTCACATAACTCTAAATCCAGAGGCAAATCAGGTAAAAATGTTAGCAACCTTTGTGGCTTGGAATTTCCTGTCTTCATAGGCTGGAATTAGAATTATTCTGTCCTAGCCTCTGCCAGAGAGGATGAAGAAGTTTCAGGATCTTCAAATAGCCCCCTAGAATCATCCGAAGGCACATCCTAGGCTCCATCGATGGGTGAGCTGGCTTCTTGCCAAATTCTTTTTCAAAGGAAACTAAAGGGTGCCTTTTACATGATTTCAATCAAAAACTCTACATACTTCCATTATAGACACACCTTTTTTTTTTTTTTTCAAACTTTCCTCTGAAGAATTCAAATTGGGGGAAGATTTTTTTCTTAAAAAAAAAAAAAAAAAAAAAAACGCCTTCACCATTTTAATGAATTCATTTCTCCCAGTCATGAAAACACAGGAAATTTTACACTGGAGATTCTGACGGGACTGAGGTCTAGGGAACTGCCACACAGAATGAACACAATGGCAACCAGAGAAAAACTGGTCGCTGCTGTGTGCTCCAGGAGGGGTCCCAAGTCAAGATGTGATTGCCTCCACAATGAGAAAGAGTTTTCAGTCTTCCTGGCTCCTGTTACTGCCATTCCAGAACCTTAGTAGTCATGGAGAAGCCCAGGTTAGGAAACCACTGAGCCCTAAGCATCACTCCCACCACCTCTGAGCCCACTGATCAAGCTGTGGGAGAAAGTTAGGAAGGAAGGGGTGTGTAGAAGACCACACACAAGCTCATATTGTTTTCCTGGAGGTGTAATTATTATAAGATAAAGAAGAAGAAAAAAACCTTGATGACATGGATGAAAATGTTAAAACAGGAAATCACCGATCATAATCCTACTATCACTGTTTTTATTTTCTTCTCCATCACCTCCAGTCTTTATCCACACATACATATACATTATCTGTGGATTTCTTATTTGCAGTACTGGGTGCCCTCACTGCAATATATTTGAAACCCTAAATGAATGCTCATGACACTTTACTTGCACAAAGTAGTGGAAACATTGTTGTCCACATTCACCTCCCCAGCCCAGGGTGAGTGTGATGACGCCCTGCCTTCTTGTTTCAACTGTCAAACTGTAGAAACCCTGTCTATTTAGTGCCATGGTTTTCAGGTTTTGGTGCCCTCTGTTGATGATTTCACTGTTTAAAACGGTCCCCAGCTGCAGCACTGCCTAGTGTTCCTGCACATGAAAAGGCTGTGACATCCTTTCCAGAAAAAGTATGTGTTAGAAAAGCTCTCTTTGGACATGGGCTCTAGCGTTCTTGCCATGAGTTCCATATTAAAGAACCAACAATATATATAAATAAAACATCTTTAAACAGAAGCACAAATAGAGCAAGGTTATGAATTGGTCAGTTGATGGAAACATTGTACCCAGAGGCTCCCAGGAACCTATGTATTCCTCTTAGGAACCATGGTTCCTATTCACTAATTCAATGTGCACCCTGACTTCATGATGAACCGAACAACTGCCAATACTGAAAATCACCTACACTTACTTATATTTCATTTTCTGCTTCTTTGTGACTTCATAAACACTTGTCAATATAACTATATTAATAACTCTCCTTTGTGTGGACAAACCACCATCCTCTTAGCCACTTCCTTATTGTTGGGCCTTCCCTTTTTCCAATATTTAAACCTTATAGACAAAGTTGCAGAGCGTGTATGGTGTGTGAGCTCCCTGAGGACGCTTGCCGTGTTCTCTACATTCTCTGGACCATCTCAGAGCATGACATGTACTGTTCTCAAATGAATGTTTGCTGAGTGAACTAACAACTAAACAACAGTCGAGCACATCAGTCCATCATGGAAGTTGCTTAGCAGATGCTCAAGAAATACCTGTTGTTTGACATATTAACATCTACCAATTCTCCTCTGCTGTTGGTGTAAGTGTAAATCGGTGCAGCCACTATGGCGAGTAGGATGAAGTTTCCTTAAAGAACTAAAAATAGGGTTACCATCAGTTCAGCTCAGTTCAGTCGCTCAGGCGTGTCCAACTCTTTGTGACCCCATGAATTGCAGCACACCAGGCTTCCCTGTCCATCACCAACTCCCGGAGGTCACCCAAACTCATGTGCATTGAGTCNTTCACTGGAAACTTAGAAGAATCTCTGAATGTTTTCTGCATATGTTTGGGGATAGCATTCACTAAGGAAGAAATAGTCCTCTTTGAAGTTCCTTGGTCTGTTAAAATTGAACATTTAACCTTGGCTGTGCTTCACCACTTGGATTTGCCAAGCTTGATAAAAGATCCCCACCTCTCAACATGCTTACAGTTAACACTCATAGTTTCCTTAAGCTGATGCTGGTCACACGTTATGACTGGAATCATCACATTTTATGTTTCTTCTTTTTACTTACTGTTTGATTGAATCTGAATCAGAAGTCTGTCTTTTTGTGCGATTTCCTTCATCCTTGCTTCCTTCCTTTGTAGAGGAGGATTTCTGGGATCAGGGTTGGATGTTATGCAGAAAATATAAAGAAAGCCGTGTCCTCCCCGCTGCTTTGGCTTTTGTTTGGGAACTTGGTAATGCTCTGTGGTAAACCAGACAAACCACAGTGGCTGTGCTTTGCTCCCCATCAGGTGCTGTGTCCTCGATGTGACGTTGGCCTTTTGGGATTAAGGAGGAAGCAGAGAACGTTGAAGGACCCCTTGCCAAGCGGCAGGAAGAAGAGCCCCCGTGTAGAGAGTCTGAGCGGCCTGGAGAGAGCGCTGGCGGAGAGCAGAGAGCCTGCTTCAGCTGTGCGTGCTGGCGCACCGCCTCTTTTCTCAGGGGGAGGGCCGTTTCTAGCTCTTCTTCTTTACTGGGTATATTGGGAAGGCAAGTAGGAGAATAACTTCCAGAGTACTCTGTTTTACCAAAGCGACTTTAGGAAAACTGTCATTTGTAAAAGTTTTTAATGGAAGGTGCCTGCGAGGCCTCCCAGACTCAGAAACACTTCCCAAGCCTGTAGCTTGGTCCAGGGCTCACAGGTGACCTGCAATGCCAGCTTAGTGTTAAGTTTACAACAGGACATAACACTGGAAAGGGTACTGGGGACTCCTGAGTCTGATCTCCTCTTAGCGTAAGCACTGTGGATCCAAAGATAGTGGCATCTTCAAGAAGATGAAGCAGTATCGAGCCAGTGTTTGGTGAGCACAGTATCAGATGAAGAGAGCTTTGGATCTGGATGCTTTAGAAACTTGCCAGCTGGTGCGGTTGGCCTGCAGCGTTAGTCTCAGGTGTGCCTAGAGTGACCCAGTATGTGTGTGTATCACCCAGTGATCCCTGTAAGCAATCCCATTCCTGGGCATATATTCAGAAAAGACAAAAGCTTTAATTCAAAAAGATACACGCACCTCAATGTCCATAGTAGGGCTATTACAATAGCCAAGCAACCTAAAGGTCCATCAACAGATGAAAGGATAAATAAGATCTGATATATGTATGCATATATATATAGATATAGTGTGGAATGGAGTATTATTCAACCTTAAAAAGGAATTAAATAATGCCATTTGCAGCAACATGGATGGACCTAGAGATCATCACACTAAGCAAAGTAAGTCAGACAAATATCATATTATATCAGTCATATGTGGAATTTAAAAAAAATGATACAAATGAACTCATTTACAAAAGAGAAACAGATTCAGACATAAAAGAAAATCTTATAGTCATCAAATGGGAAAGGTAGGGGAGGAATAAATTAGAAGTTTGGGATTAACGGAAATAAACTACTATATATGAAATAGATAAGCAACAGGACATACTGTCCAGCACAGGGAACTAAATTCAGTATCTTGTAAAAACCTATGTTATTACATACATAATATGTATATGTACAACTGAATCACTTTGCTGTTCACCAGAAAGTAACACAACATTGTAAATCAACTATACTCCAATTTAAAAAGAAAAAAATCTGCTAACCACTTGCTGTGTGCTTTGTAGCCAACCCTAGACCAGTATCTTATTTTCACTGAATTGTTAAATCGGCCTTACCTTCAGAGGTACATTCTAATAGGTACCTTCTATTAGCCTCATTTCACCAGTAAAGAAATTGAGACTTAAAAAGCTATATGTTCAAAGCTGATTGAGCCACCACCTTGCTTCAGCCCAGGTCTCAGTGACATCCAACACCCTGCTCTTTCTACCCCCCAGGCACAGCCCCTGCCATCACTGGAGCAGGGCCAACGGGATCCGTCGGCCTCCGGCAGGACTCACGGGTCACGTAACCCCTCAGGCTCCACTTTGTCCTGCCCTCCCCACAATTCTCCCACCTGGACTCCCCTTTCACCTGTATTCACAACCTTGCTTCAGCCCAGGTCTCAGTGACATCCAACACCCTGCTCTTTCTACCCCCCAGGCACAGCCCCTGCCATCACTGGAGCAGGGCCAACGGGATCCGTCGGCCTCCGGCAGGACTCACGGGTCACGTAACCCCTCAGGCTCCACTTTGTCCTGCCCTCCCCACAATTCTCCCACCTGGACTCCCCTTTCACCTGTATTCACACAAGCTCGACATGATGGCTGCTCACATTCTCTCATCCCAGCCTTTCCTTTATAGAGATAATTGGCGGGCACTCAGCCTTCAACCTGACCCCAGGTAAACTGAAACCCACACCTGACTGGACTGTGTTGTGGAAATGGACACGATCGTGCATGTAGGGCAGAGGCTATGGGGCTCCAGAGCTTTTCAAGGTGGGAGTCTTGATCTCTTTTTAGTTAGGGGTAATGGTAAGGGGGATATTGGGCCTTTTCTCGACATTTATGAAAGATGAGGCAAAGATGGAAATAAAGTTTGCTACATTCGATCTGCATTTCAAAAATGGGGAAAAACTTCTGTAATCAATCATAATGGAAAAAATTCTATATATACATATGCATGTGTGTGTGTCTTAATCATTCTTCTATACATCAGAAACTAACACATGTAAATCGGCTATAAGCTATGTTTTTTTTTATTTTCCAGTAGTCATGTACATTAGGATGTGAGAGTTGGACTGTAAAGAAAGCTGAGAATGAAAGAATTGATGCTTTTGAATTGCAGTGCTAGAGAAGACTCTTGAGAGTCCCTTGACTAGTAAGATCAAACCAGTTAATCCTAAAAGAAATCAACCCTGAATATTCACTGGAAGGACTAATGCTGAAGCTGAAGCTCCAATACTGTGGCCACCTGATGAGAAGAGCTGACTCACTGGAAAAGTCCCTGATGCTGGGAAAGATTGAAGGTGGGAGGAGAAGGGGGCGACAGAGGATGAGATGGTTGGATAACATCACCAACTCAATCGACATGAGTTTGAGCAAACTCCGGGAGATAATGAAGGACAGAGAAGCCTGGTATGCTCCAGGCCATGGGGTCACAGAGAGTGGGACATGACTTAACACCTGAAATACATCTCTGCAGACCTCCCCAGTGATGGTAAGTTGGTGGAAATCACCCTAACCTTCTGTAGACTCTGTCTTCCTCATCACCGAGGGCCCTGAGATTCCAGAAAATGGAATAACAGTAGCAATCATGGTTTGCCAATAGCAGTGTTCATTAGAGCAGCCAGTGTTTACTGAGCACTTAAATGCCTCATCTTCACATCAACCCAATAAAATGGCAATTATTTTCTTCATTTTATGGATAGGATATTTGAGGCCCAGAGAGGTGAAATAACTTGCTCAAGGTCACACAGTTAGTCAATTGCAGAGCTGGGGTTGGAACCCAGGAAATCCCACAATCCATCCTGACTACCACACTCTGCTGCTCAGTAGGAATGAGAGCGTGACACCAGTGGTCATAGCTTACTCACCCCTGGGGATCATCCTGTGACATATACAAGCAAAGGTCCCCCTCTGACAGGTGAAGCACCATCCCACCACCTCCGTAGAGTAAGTGCCATAAACACCATAACTCTGCTAGAACCACACGAAGGGTACCACATTATACGTGTGGAGAACATGGCTCAGAAGGTGCTTTTTCTCACTATATAGCTACTGCTATTTGGGGGACTTCACTGGTGGTCCAGTGGCTAAGACTCTGAGCTCCCAATGCAGGGGACCTAGGTTCGATCCCTGGTCAGAAAACTAGATCTCGTGTGCTACAAATAAGACCTGGTACAGCCAAATAAATAAATATTAAAAAGAAAAGAGAGGAAGAAATGCTATTTCAGCAAATCCGTTTGGGACCTGTTGATAAACACCAAGAATGTCCAAGAAGTCTTTTCTCTCTGGAAACCAGAGAAGAGCTCTAAGAACCTTTCCTCAGTGACAGCCCTCTACATCCTGTTCTCAACTCCAGTGGGCAAAGCATGCAATTCAGAACACCCCTTCCCAGACACTCTAGCCCTGAGGGCTGTCACTCAACTTCCGGGCAGAGGAGGGAGGTGGCTGTGGACATCAGTATCTCAAAATTTCACAAGTAAGGGATGATAGTACCTACCTCCCAGCCTTCATGTTCAACACTCTTTCCCAGCTGCCCTCAGAGAAGTTGTCCAAAGAACTCTGGCTGGGGTGAGGGGAATGGATGGGTCCCCTTGACACTCAGCTGTGTGGTTAGTTGAAGCTTGAAACTCACTTGGAAAGCAGGTGGGGCCAGCTGCCCCCTGACAACCGCCTCACCTGGCTTAGGGCCCGAAGCCCAGCCTTCTGAAGGCTGGGCTTCAACACCATCAGGAGAATCTTCTCAGAGTCACTCATGGTTGGGGCTGCCTGCACAGCTCACCTCAGCCCCTCTCCTGAGTTCAACACAGTTGTTAGGACACCCCATGTGCCCCTGGCCCAGGCCAGTGCCAAGAGCCACATGACAGTCAATCCCACAGCTTCAGGCAAGAGGCTGCCTCTCCTTGCTGTCCAAAAAGGGAAGCCATGAACCCTCCCTGACAGGATGGGATGAGCAGGGAAGACTCTGGGGCCCTCACCTCCCTGAAGAAGGAGGACAATTTCTTTTCAGCCCTTCTCGGGCCCAGCCAGCCCAGCTGGTGTGATCTGCCATCTTCCCGGGGGTAACCTTGAACACTCAGGCCAGCTGGCCTGCCACAGCCAGAACTGGAGCTCCAGCTCCTCTGCGGGTTTGATGGGATGAGGCAACATAGGGCAAAGTGTCCCAGCTCAGCGGCCCGCCTCATCGTCAGCTGGGTCCTGAAGTATAAGCCCAGGCCGGGGGTGTGAGGAGGCTAGACTACAACCAGGCTGAGCTCCACAAGCCACCTTCATCGGTAGGGAGGCCAGGGTTTGAAACTTCATCAGTCCTCACTATGTCTGCTTCCCAATCAACCCCGACTCAGAGACGCAGATGTACAGACAGCCCCTCAACACCACTGCTTCCGTTTCGGCAGGGGAACAGTGTGCATGTGCACTCAACCATGTCTGACTCTCCGTGGCCCCATGGACCGTAGCCCACCAGGCTCCTCTGCCCACGGAATTTTCCAGGCAAGAATACGGGAGTGGGTTGCTGTTTCCTTCTCCAGGGGATCTTCCCAACCCAGGGATCAAATCTGCATCTCCTGCATTGGTAGGCGGAGTCTTTACCACTGTCCCACCTGAGAAACCCACTGGAAAGAGTGGCAAGCCTAAATTCACCCACCCACACCTCACTCTCTCCACCAAGGAGAGCCCTGGCTTAGAATCCATGCCCTGCTCCTACTTGAGGAGAAGGGACCCAGACAACAATCATCCGACCTAAAAAGAGATGGTTCCCGCTTTAGCCTTACAGCTTCTCCTGTCAGTGCTTCAATCTGCTCATCCAAGAAAACAAGGGCGAAAAGAGCAGATCTGATGAAACAACTTGCAAATTGTATCCTGAAGAATATTCCCCACCCTCAGAGGGGCTAGGTCTGAGAGCACTGGGCCTGGCCAGGCCTTCCTCGGATCCTCCACTGTGAAACCTGGAGGCCGGGGCAGATACGTTGCCGGAGAGACAATGGGGGCTCGTGCATTTGTTGAGGGCCAAGTGCAGAGAAGACCTGATTCCATAATGAACCAGTGGGTCTCACTGTGAGCTGTAATATTTATCTACTTGACAAGGCTGGCCAAGATGTCTTTAGAATTCAGCAGGTGCCAGCATACAAGTGAAATGTTAGGTCTACAAGACAGGGGACCCCCAATTTTCCATTTAGAAGAGCTGATGTCAAGGGAACAGAGAAGTCAACCCAGCTTCTTTGTAGCTACAGCTGCTCCCAGAGGAGAGAGTTTCCGGGGACCAGAACAGGAGGTTATCAGAGCCCAGGTAAGCAGGTGTCAGAGATGATGCTCAGCCAGGGGAGGAAATAGAACCAGAGGATGGGGGAAGGGGCTGGGGGCTTTGGCTTGCAGAACTGGCGATTGTCTGTTGCCCTGCTCCCCCATCCGTGTGGCAGGCAGAGATAAATTAACAGCCATCAACAATGAAACTTCAAGTTTCTAATGAACTTGGTGGAGTGCACCTTCTATTTTTAACTGGCCCAATTTCTCGGTCACATCACATGACTCCCATTGTCTTGGCTGAGAATTATAAGAATCTGAGAGAGAGCAAGAGGCAAAGAAAGAGAGAGAAGGAGAAATTGGGCCGTATTTCTAGATCAAGAAGGTGGACCCTTTAAATGCATGCATATTTTCTCTTTCACTTGAAATTGATTAAGTAAGTTTAGAGAAAAATGACTTCTTACCACCTCATTGCTGAGGAGAAATGAAGAGCTATAAAATGACCTTACTGGGGTCATATAGAAAGTTCTGAACTAGATAAGAAGTGGTCTTGGAGAATATGTTAATGTCTTAGGTTCATTTGGCCTCAGGAGCCCCCAAAACTCTTTTGGTTTAGAAATGGGGTGGGTTCATCTTAATTTTTTGCAGTTCATGTAAGATTTCACCTTATCCTGGACAGTCCTACAGGATGGTGGAAAGAGCACTACTTTGAGCTTGGAACAAAGTGATGCTGAGCCTTCTCCACCAGCACAGCCTCACTTGGGTGAGTCTCATCACATAGATATACACCCACTCCCTATTCTATGCCATCCTTTCAATTTCTATATATGATATTTTCCAGGACAATTGTCAATGTCTTAAAAGCAATATGCAACTCATAGCTCACCACCCCTAAGAGAAGGGAAAGAGACTATTTCTCACCTGTTACATATGAAAGCAAGCCAAAGCGGTTCTCCCAAAAATTCATCAGTTTGGACAAATCAGCTAAACCAAAATTATCCAGAATCAGTGTATCCTAAAAATTAAAATCTGAATGCCCTTGCAGGAAGCTGAATATCTGCTAAGTAACTATACCTTTGGCATATTCATCAGTCTCTAATTCTGGATCTACAATGTTGAAGCTCATGATTCCCAAACCGTGGACAGAGGTACCCAGAGGCCCACAGCAAATTCTTAGGAGCACGGAAAAGCATTTTACATTTCAGAGCAGTTCCTGACACCTGTTTGTCAACACACAAAACATGAGCTTGAGGCTGTTCGGTGTTTCAGCAGTATATTGTTCTCCCTTCCTTTCAAAGACACCAGATCTTTGCAAAGCTGGGCTTGGGGTGGTTTTAGTGATAACAACCCCTCGTGGGTCAGCTGGTAAAGAATCCACCTGCAATGCTGGAGACCTGGGTTCGATCTCTGGGTTGGGAAGAACCCCGGGAGAAGGGAAAGGCTACCCACTCCAGTATTCTGGCCTAGAGCATTCCATGGACTGTATAGCCAGTCTATGGGCTCTCAAAGAGTCTGATACACCTGAGCAACTTTCACTGCACTTCTTCACTTCAGTGATAATAAACAGTGAGAAGATCAACACGGAACAGGAAGTAAAGGTGATGGTATCCAATCCAAGTCCAAGACCTGAGAAGTTGTGTGGTACCCAACACATCCCGTTTGTTGTCATTAGCTAAGAATGAAATTGAAATAGAACTTGTCTTTCACTTGATGCTGCTGCTGCTGCTAAGTCACTTCAGTTGTGTCCGACTCTGTGTGACCCCATAGACGGCAGCCCACCAGGCTCCCCCATCCCTGGGATTCTCCAGGCAAGAATACTGGAGTGGGTTGCCATTTCCTTCTCCAATGCATGAAAGAGAAAAGTGAAAGTGAAGTCGCTCAGTCTGTCCGACTGTTAGCGACCCCATGGACTGCAGCCCACCAGGCTACTCCGTCCATTGGATTTTCCAGGCAAGAGTACTGGGGTGGAGATTATTCAAAAGGCAACTAAATTGTGGGGAGATAAATACTTATTTAGTTGTTGGATATAAACCCTTAATAAACAGAACTGTTAGGCATTTCTTTTGGCTTAGAAGCACCATGAACCAAATTGGTCTGGGAGACCTCTGGTTTAATTCTACAAACCTATCAGGAGGTCTTCCAGCTTCTCCATTGTAAAGGTATATTAGAACAGGGTGGTAATGATTATGAATGTGGTGGCAGATTACATTTCCTGCTCCCAAAAGAACACAGCAGTATTTCTGCCCCCATGTTTTTTTTTTCTAGAGTCTTACTTCTACTCTCGTCAAAATGTTGACTTTAATTTCCCTTCTCTTTGACCACAAATTGGGCTCAGTGACTCATTTCTAACTAATGCTGTGAAATACAAAGTGTACAAGTGGTGGTGCTGTGTGGCTCTCAAGACCAAGTCAAAAAGATGATGCAACTTCAGCCTGACTCTTGAATGCTTACCCTTGCAACCCAGCCACCATGCTGTGAGGGAGCCCAAGCAGTCCACAAGGAGAGTCCACATGGGGACGCCCATGTGAAGAGAAACTAAGCACCCCCCTTCAGCCAATAGCCAGCATCAACTGCCCATTACAGGACCAAGTGGAGTGAAGTCGCTCAGTCGTGTCCTACTCTTTGCGACCCCATGGACTGTAGTCAACCAGGCTCCTCTGTCCATGGGATTTTCCAGACAATAGTCCTGGAGTGGATTGCCATTTCCTTCTCCAGGGGATCTTCCCAACCCAGGGATCGAACCCGGGTCTCCCACATTGTAGACAGACGCTTTACTGTCTGAGCCACCAGGGAAGTCATCCTTACATGACCAAACAAGCCTTTAAAATGATTCCAGCCCCAATATTTGAGTCAGGAAGCCAAGGCCCCAGACATAGCAGAGCAAAAACAAGTCATCCCCTCTGCTCTGCTAGAATTCTTTATCTAGAGAATCAGCGAGCATAATAAATGATTGTTATAAACCTCTGAGTCACGGGGCATTTTTTTATGCAGCTTTAGACAATCAGAACAAGTACAATGGATACATATGAGATGTCTATCCAGCCCAGGAACTACCAACTTCCTCACCTCTTCTCTAGAACTCCCGCTACATAACCATAGGGCAAAGATCCCCCATATCTTCCCTATACAAGCTAACTCTATCCTTTGGGCCATAGATAGTAATAGGACTAATAACTTGACCAGATTGGGCCAATCCTTGTCCCATCTCATGGGTTTCCCAGGTGGGCAGTGATCAAGAATCCGGTTGCCAGTGCAGAAGATGCAAGAGACGAAGGATTGATCCTTGGGTTGGGAAGATGCCCTGGAGAAGGAAATGGCAACCCACTTCAGTATTCTTGCCAGGGAAATCCCATGGACAGAGGAGCCTGGCAGGCTTCAGTCCATAGGGTCACACAGAGTCTGACACAACTGAGCACATACACACACACGCATGCACAATATCCTAACTCAGGAATTTGGAATTGAGAGAGAAAAACAAAGAAAGATGGACTCTCCTGCTGTGACTGGATCTTGTGACATGTGAATTCAGATCTGGGGCCTCTTTCTTCTATGCTGTGGAGACTGGCAAACCGAGGAAGAGAAAGACGCAGATACACAGGAAAGAGCAAATATAAAGGACCAGGAAGCCTGCCTGGATTTCACAAGGTCTTGCAGTCCTGGATTCCAGTTCTTCCTGAGGCTCAAGAGTGCTACCTCTGAGGCCACTCATCACCCACCCCCTGCCCTTTCTCTCTCTCTCTCTCTTTTTTTTTTTTTTGCTTTGAATATTTGTTTGATGTGGACCATTTTTAAAGTTGTTATTGAATTTGCCACAATATTGCTTCTGTTTNCTGAGGCTCAAGAGTGCTACCTCTGAGGCCACTCATCACCCACCCCCTGCCCTTTCTCTCTCTCTCTCTCTCTTTTTTTTTTTTTGCTTTGAATATTTGTTTGATGTGGACCATTTTTAAAGTTGTTATTGAATTTGCCACAATATTGCTTCTGTTGTATGTTTTGGTTTTTTGGCCACAAGGCATGTGGAATCTCAGTTCCCCAACCACATCCCCTACATATGATGGTGAAGTTATAACTGCTAGACCACCAGAGAAATCCCTGAGCCCTCTCTTTAAAATAATTTCCCCATTTTGCTTAAGTTAGCTCAAATTGGTTTCTGCAGCCCTAGGGGAATTGTTCACATCTACCCAGCACTTTACAGTCCACTGAGCCTGTTTACATGCGTGATCTCACATGAGCCTGACCATAACTCTGTAAGATGTATGCTATCACCTCCTTTATAAAGAAGAAAATACAGAGGTCCAGGAAAGTGACACCGTCAAGCGTTCACGGAAGCAGAGATTAAACCATTCCATATATCCAAATGCCAAGGTCTGTTCGGGAGACATTGCTTTCTCCTGTTCTACGGAAGTGAGAAGTGATACTCAATTTGTCATCAGAAACCAACTGAGCATTCACAGCTTTACCTGTTGCTGGGTAGGACTTGGATGTCCAGGATTCAGGCCAGTCCTCAGGGAGATCAGACCCACAGCCAAGGAAGCAGAGCGCCCTGCCCCAGTAAGCTCAGTCTTCTAGGGAGAAACTTGCCAGGTCCGTATGGTGGATGCTCCTGACAAGAGACTCTGCAGGCCTGAGATGGCAGGAAAAATTGCCTGAAAGAGATGGATCCAAAAGGATGAGACTTGGACAAGCAGGAGGTGAAAGAGGGTGCTCTGAAATTCTGAAATTGTCTCCAAGAATCTTCCCCTCAGATTCTTTTGGGAACAAATTATCTGAACTTTTCAAGTCTCATGATTCTCCTGGAGAAAGTTTGCTGAAGGAAGCATCTAGCCCAGCCTCCGTGGATGCATGATTCACCCTCCATACAGGAATCCCCTCTGGAGGATCCCATAAATGCTCATGGGGCAAGGAGTGTGGGGTGAAGAGGGTGGGGGGAGCGGGGGCAACGAGGGCTGTGGAAAGAAAATGAGCACAAAACGATCCAGGTTCAAATCCTGATTCTGTCACAGATTCGCTTCAGTTCCCCAAATAAGTCTCATACGATGTCTAACACTCTGCTTTCTTCTCTTTTCTCCTCCACTGAGATGCTGTGAGCTCAGAGAAACAGTAGATGAAGTGCCCAACAGAGGCCTGAAACAGACTGGATGCTTACTAGAGTCTAACAAGCGATCGTATCTAACAGCCTGTCCATCTCTGCTCCGCTCTAATCCCTAGAAATGCCTTCTTCTCTGTGGATGAGCTGAATTCTGCCAGCCCAGAGTGCTCACCACTGACCCAGTGTTTCCCTCCGGAGTCCAGAGGAGGAGGACGGGGCTGCAGACACCCCTGCTACCCGCCTTNCTGTCCATCTCTGCTCCGCTCTAATCCCTAGAAATGCCTTCTTCTCTGTGGATGAGCTGAATTCTGCCAGCCCAGAGTGCTCACCACTGACCCAGTGTTTCCCTCCGGAGTCCAGAGGAGGAGGACGGGGCTGCAGACACCCCTGCTACCCGCCTTCACCCTCAGACGAATCCCCTTCCTGCTTCCCATGGCGAGGTTTCTGAGGCTGTTCTTGGGGAGACTGCACACATTGAAAGCCTTGTGTGCACGGTAACTCCTCTTTGAGTCTGTTCAGCTGCTTCTGTCAATACAGCCCTCAGATAAGATACTGGAACTCAGAGTTTGGCTCGAGAGCAATCTGCTACAGCTGAATCATAGGTCCAGGATCCCGCAGGGAACGTTCTCCAAAAGGCAACATTAAAGCTCGCCAGACCTCCATACCCCTCCCCTCCAGGCCCAGCCTCGCCACTGCACAAACAGAACCCAAAGGGAAAGGTCCAATTATTCCATGGAGATTTAGCTACTGTATTGACAAAACTCAGCGTTAATTCCCAGAAAGCATTTGAGCCCTGAGGTGGGGGAGGTGGTAGAGGGAGGGGAGGGCTTGCTGGATAACTGGGTGAGAATCATAGCCGCTTTTCAGCGGAATCTGACCTAGTTTAATGAAATCAGGTCATCTGTGAGCTCTTCATTACCCTCAGACTAAACAGGACCCAAAGAGCAGCCAGTGTCTCTGGCCTTTCTGAATCCTGCTCATTCGTATTATGACATTTTGATGTTGGGTCTTCATGCATGTTGACTTAGTTGCTGGGCCCTTCCAAAGGTAGTAAACAGCCGGGGTGAAGGCCGGAAAGTAAACAAGAGGGCTGATTTTTAAAAGCACACACACACAAAGGCAGTGTAAATACCCCAGGTCCCCAGCCTGCATCCTCAGGGAAGCCAGCAGACAAAAGGCAAGGCGAGTGTCTGTGACTATTATCGCTGACTGATGGATGGAACTCACCTATTATCCTGCTGCCTTCTCAGATGGAACTCGGGGTTTCAGCAGATCTTTAGGGCAGGGGGGTGGGCTGGGAGGGAAATGAAATTGTCAATTTAGGAATGGTATGTTGGATTCCAGGGTAAACTGCTCCCCAGCAGCAATTGTAGAGGACAGCCACCCCTCTTGAGACTGTCCTAGGGGCTGGTGATGGCTCTATTTCATCTGCATCTTCCTGAAACTGAAAGCCCACGGCCCAAGGCTGGAAGTGAGCCTTCTTCTCTCGGTGGATAATCGTTAATTGAATGACTATTTACAGAAGACAATGATACGTGTGAGCTCCCTGTCATTAGAAGTGTCACAGACAGTCAGGCTCAAAAAAGGGCAGGATGCTCTCTCTAGCCGGAATAAACACAACAGAGGTGGCCCAAGGACCAAGTTTTTGGGGTGTGATAGTATTTTTAACTCAAGATAAACAGCAACAGGGCCAGACTAGGATGGGCTAAGAGCCAGGGGAGATGGGAAGAAATCCCACATACACTGCATACTCTATGAAGTCTCTGGTCCTTTCTGGGTAGGGTCCAGTGCTTCACATAGTGATGAACTTAGTCTGGGTTTGGCTTCCTTAGTCTGGGTTTGGGATGCTAACTTTGGCAGATTGAGAAAATTCCCATCCCTTCACCATTCTTCCTCAAGGTCACCCCTCCAGAACACATTCCTTGTCTGTTACCTGAATGAAGTGCCTCATCACTGTTCAGAGATGCCCAAGGACTCACACACGCAGACAGGGGGAGATGAAGTACTGATTTGTGGGTGACCCTGGACAAAAGGTGCCCCTTCTCTGGGCTCTAATTTTTCCATGTATCCAGTGAGAAGTTTCCATCACATTTTTTCCACGTGGACCATCTTTAAAGTCTTTGTTGAATTTGTTACAATATTGCTTCCACTTTATGTTTCCGGTTTTCGGCCACAGGGCATGTGGGATCATAGCTCCCCAACCAGAGATCAAACCTGCTCCCTCTGCACTGGAAAGTGAAGTCTTAACCAATGGACTGCCAGGGAAGTTCCCCAACACCTAATCTTGACGGGCTTTCTAGAAAGGCCATTCTGATTTCCCAGAGTCCTAAATCCATTCTCTGGCTCGGTCCCCCAAGTCAACAGGCTCTTTTTCAGAGCAGATATGCCCTGGAGAAGCCATCTCTCTGTCCCTCTGGGATGCACCACTGACCTTGGCTTCCTTAAGCCCAGGCTCCGATCTGTTCACTCTCAGCTCTTCCATTTAACAGTAGCATTTGGCCTAGATCTACTATTTCCTTTCACGGTAAGTGAACATGGTTGAAGAAAACAGAAAATGTTTCCTTCCCCAAAGAGACTGAAAGCNCACTGACCTTGGCTTCCTTAAGCCCAGGCTCCGATCTGTTCACTCTCAGCTCTTCCATTTAACAGTAGCATTTGGCCTAGATCTACTATTTCCTTTCACGGTAAGTGAACATGGTTGAAGAAAACAGAAAGTTTCCTTCCCCAAAGAGACTGAAAGCTGGTCTAGTCTGTGACCCTCCAGAGCTGAGGGAGTGGATGGAGTTGGGCGCCTCTGTTCCCAGCCCGACAAGCAGAGTTCAACTCCGCAAAGAGAAGCCAGATCCTGCCATCACAGAATGACGGCTAAGCGATTCTGGCTTTAACCCGTCTGTACTGTCTAATCGGGGAAATGGCAGGATCAAGTTTCCTGTTTTATTGGCATTCGATAATATATATTGAGTGACCATGTCTGCAGTGAGGCAATTGGTTTAAAAGGGGGTTATAAGGATTGACTTGTATTTAAGTGCTTAGAATTCCAGAATGGTAATTATCTCAATGTGTATTCTAATTTATAGGAACTCCAGTGAGCTTGACAGCATATAAATTTAAGCCTGTCTAACGGAGTCCCTGAGAGAACGTCTCTAATCAGAGAAACAGAAAAGCCACAAGAAAACCCACAGAAGTTTGGCCCAGTGGTTCTCAAATATTTAGCCACAGAATCTCATTTTTGCAGTAAAAGCTTACGTGAAAGCAAATGCAGAAAACAAATCCAAGTCCAATTGCTCAGGCTGAAGTAGAGTGAAAAAGGATTTCCTTGGCAGTCCAGAGGTTAAGACTCCGCGCTTCAAATGTAGAGGGTACAGGTTCTATCCCTGGTCAGGGAACTAAAATCCCACATGCTGCTCAGCACAGCCTAAAGATTAAAAGTGAAAAATAAAGGGAAGGCTCAGAATCCTGCTTCCCCTTCCCTGCTTCAGCCTCCTCCCCAAGCCGTGGAGGCCCAAGACCCTATAGAACTCTGGGGGCCCAGAAGAATATACTTTGAAAAGTAATGAATGACCCCAATGTCTTGAGTTTATAGATGAAGACTCCAAAGTCTAGAGAGTTAAAATGACTTGCCAAAATCAGAGTGTAAGTCAGAGGCAGGAGAGAAACTGAATCTGCATGCCCCTGAATGATGGTTGCTTACCATTACCTTAAGTGCCCGGTTTTTGATGCTGCCCCAGCCCGTCTTCAGTGTTCACTTTCATTCAGAAACTACTTTAAAATATACTTTAGTTTGAGTTAGAATTGAGTTAAGCTTTTAGTCGTGATCAGAGGAAGAGGAAGAATATGATGATGAAAAAACAACTGACTGGAAGTAAGAAGTGAAGCTGCTACATTACCTTGGGAAAATCCTTTTCCTTTCTGGGAATCATCATCTTCCTCTGTTGAACTGGAGGTGGGAGTGGTAATGGAAAACACTAAACTCAGTGACTTCAGGAGTCATACAAAGTTGAAAGTAAGTAGAGTGGATTTGGAGGGAAAGATAAATTAGGAACAAGAGATTAACAGATACTACTATATATAAAACAGATACATGAGGTCCCACTATACAGCACAGAAAACTATATTCCAAATTTTGTAATAAGCTATAATGAAAAGAATCTGATATATATATATACAGGGGTAGAAGCTGTCTCTTATACACATCTAGATGTGTATAAGAGACAGCACCCCACCTGCCCCACCATCTACCTACCAATGCCCACCCCACCCACCATTCACACTACGGTCAGATATCTCCACTGTCAATCTTGCCTTTTTTGGTATCTTTTCTGGCAGAAAGATGGAGAAATCAACCAGGAACTACATTAATTTTTCCAGGGAGAAAAAGAAATAAAAACATAAGGCCCTGATGCACAGTTTGCTAATGATTCTGAATTCATAAACCAGTGGGATCAAAAACAGAAAACTGGGACTTACTGTGAATTAATCACATATGAATAATATTGATGAATATTTTCAGTGACTAAGGACTGTGTCTTTATCAGAAGAAAATGCATGTGATTTAATCTTTTTCAGGTGGTTTTTTTTTTTTTTTTTTTAAAGTGTCTGTTGCCTGGCTACTTCTGTTGTTTGGCCAAATATTTGGGCCTCTGTGTGTTTGATTCTGCTCAGAAAAGCAAAGGGGACCAGATGGATTTGAGAACCGTGTCTCTCTTGAGTCTGGAGAGTCCTCTGGAGATCAGATGAAAAACAGCCTGCTCATTTGTGCAATTGCAAAGTTCCAGAAAAACAGGTCACATGGTACTACAAAGGCAATCATACTTCTGATATTTCAGCTGTTTGCTGCTGCTGCTGCTGCTAAGTCTTTTCATATTTCCCCTCCAAATATCCTCTTAAAAAGGGGAGGGGAGCTGTCTTTCTCTTATATGTTTCCTTGCTTGACACGGGTAGGTCCAGATTCAGGTCTAAAGCAGATATAATCCCAAGGTTACATGTGTGAAGTTTAGTCCTGAAAACTAACATTTTGGGGGAAGGTAAATGATTATAAATGTAAATTTCAGGTCCCAGTGGAACTACTTGGCTGGGAAGGATTTCTGGGGTTGGTACAGCTCAGTGGTAATTATCGAGACTTGAACATAGTTTTTGTTTCAAGGGGAAAGACATTTGGCAGCAGATCCCGCAGTCTCTAAAAGGCCACATCTTTTTTTTCCCAGGGATGCCAAAACCTCTAATTTCCATACTTAAAATGTTAATGGTCTTTGCTCACCCATATCCTGGTGCCCACTGGCTTTGTGGAACAGGTATGGCTTTTTCTGGATTGCTCTCATCACGGGAAACCACAGAGCCTTCAACCTGGCAGGATTTCCCTGGGTGCCAGTATATTATTTAGGCCAGTCCATGTCGGACGGCTTTCAAGTCTCCACAGCGAAACTCGTGTTTCACTTGAAGGGATAAAGCAGAGTTATTCAAGCAAATGATATCTAAGCTTTTCGTACAATTCACAGAAAAGATTCATCACCTTTTTTTCTTGAGGAGCAACAAAAACAGTATATTTAATCATCTGATATGTGCCAAGTGTTATGCTAACCAATGCAGAGAGATCCTGAACTGGAAGACATAGCTCTTGACTTTTAAAGGTGTGAGATTCCTTTGGATAATAATACATGTTCAAAACCAGCAGGGTGTGATCCCAAGGCTCTACCAGAGCTGTCAAAATTGTGTGTGTGAATACACACACACACACACACACACACACACACATATATATATATATATAATTCTCTCAGAATTATAGTGCATTCATTCTTTCAACAAACACTGTGCTGGTATCAAAGGGAAAAGGGGAGGAGGAATAAATTAGGAGTTTGGGATTAACACACTACTATATAAAATTTTAAAAATCTATAAAATCTGTAAAATACCATATATAAAATAGGGGGCTTCCCAGGTGGCTCAGTGGTAAAGAATAGCCTGCTAATGCAGGAGACTTAGGAGACAGGGGCTCAATTCTGGATTGGGAAGATTCCCCTGGAGAAAGAATTGGCAACCCACTCCAGTATTCTTGCCTGGGAAATCCCATGGACAGAGGAGCCTGGCAGACTACAGTCCATGGATTCACAAAAGAGTCAGACAGGACTTAGTGACTAAAACAACAACAGGAAAGATGCTAATATGCTGTCTTCATCCGCACGGGGCACACAGACAATGCAGAAAACGTTAAACACACAGATCAGTTTTTAGCAAATATTTCTTGAGTAATTATTATCAGCCAGGCCCTATGCTGTGTGATAGAGATGGAAGACTACGACATTTATTATGGATCTTGCCTTTTATGGAGTTTGCAGTCATGCACTCATTTATAAGAACAATTAAGAATGTTAAGTACACAGGTAAAATGTAAAATTAACTATGTTCAAATCTTAGTTTTTCAATGTACTACCAAAAAATCTGGACAGGTTTATTTTTTTTCTCTTTAACATTTTTAATGTGGACCATTTTTGAAGTCTTTATTGAATTTGCTTCAGTATTACTTCTGTTTTATGCTCTGGTTTTTTGGCCTTCAGGCATGTGGGCTCTTAACTCCCTGACCAGGGGTTGAATCTATAACCCCTTCATTGGAAGGTAAAGTCTTAACCATTGGACCATCAGGGAAGTCCCCAGACACATTTCTAAACCCTCTAAGCCTTGCTTTCTTCTGGAGAATAGGAGTAACAGTACATACCACATACATTTTGTAGTGATTAAAATAAGGAAAACAAGTACCACACTTAATTTCAGTGTCTTCAATATCACAGATGTTCAATTAATAGTGGTTATTTGTGGATATAAATGGGTTTCTTTTAAAGGCAAGTGACGGTAGTATGTAGGTGGGGCAGCCAAGCCAGATGAGGGGTACAGATGACCTGAAGTGCATGTGAAGGATGAGCGGAATTAGGGACTCCCTGGGTGGTCGAGTGGTTAAGACTCTGTGCATCCACTACAGCGTCTACAGGTTCAGTCCCTGGTCGGGAAACTAAGATCCCATTTCCCTCACGCCAGGCAATGGCACCCCACCCCAGTACTCTTGCCTGGAAAATCCAATGGACGGAGTAGCCTGGTGGGCTGCAGTCCATGGGGTCGCTAACAGTCGGACAGACTGAGCGACTTCACTTTCACTTTTCTCTTTCATGCATCGGAGAAGGAAATGGCAACCCACTCCAGTATTCTTGCCTGGAGAATCCCAGGGATGGCGGAGCCTGGTGGGCTGCTGTCTATGGGGTCACACAGAGTCGGACAAGACTGAAGTGACTTAGCAGCAGCAGCAGCAGCAGCAAACTATATTGGTGTTTTCCTTTCTGACTTACTTCACTCTGTATAATAAGCTCCAGTTTCATCCACCTCATTTGAACTGATTCAAATAAAATATTATTTTATTTTATTTTATTGTGTATAATTTATTTTATTGTGTATAAATACCACAGCTTTCTTATCCAATTGACTGCCAATGGACATCTGCCAATCATCTGCCAATGGACATCTTTGTTGCTTCCATGTCCTAGCTATTGTAAACAGTAGTGCGATGAACATTGGGGTGCGTGTGTCTCTTTCAATTCTGGTTTCCTTGGTGTGCGTGCCCAGCAGTGAGATTGCTAAGTCATATGGGAGTTCTGTTTCCAGTTTTTTAAGAAATCTCCACACTGTCGTCCATAGTGGCTATACTAGTTTGCATTCCCACCAACAGTGTAAGAGGGTTCCCTTTTCTCCACACCCTCTCCAGCATGTATTGTTTGTAGACTTTTTAATAGCAGAGAAAGGCAGTATTGATAAGTCACATGTCTCAGACAAAACAAGCTAGCTTACACGCTGGGACTTACAAAGGTTTATTTCTTGCTACACATCTACTGTGGGTTGGCTATGGCTCTGTTCCATGTTGTCCTTACTCCAGATTTAACTCAATGGAGCATCTTTTATCTTAAATGTTGACAGCCATCATGGCAGAGGATAAAAGAAATCATGGCAAACCATACTCTGGCTCTAAAATTTCTTCTCAGAAGTGATACACACACATGCCACTTCTACTCACGTTTCCTTGGCAAGCTACAAGACCAAGCTTGATATCAACGGGGGGCAGAAATAGAATCCTCATCCAGAAAAGGATAGTGAATATGTTTTAACACATAGTCAACTATGTCCCAGGATCACTCTGTGTATCAGGCTTAAAAAGCAATCCAGACTGAAGTAGAAGACAGACTGCTATGGGACGGAGTTCTACAGGTGGGAAAATGCAATTGATGATGTAAGTTCTTGCAAAAAAAAAAACCTCTTGATATAACTTAAAGATTAAAATAGTTAAGAATATGTACAAAGTCCTACATAAAGTATTATGAACTCTAGAAGAAACCAAAATATTATATTAGAAAAGGAAAGTTTTCTTAATACAGTACTTGTCTCATAAGTGAACAATGTTTCTACAGTAAAAATGTAAACACTAACCATCGATTTAACTACAAATTGTGAAGTAATTAAATTAGGAGCATAAGAAGAGAAGACATGACGGATGAAGTTACAAGAGATTAAAATCCTCAGGGTGACAAAAGTGAAGTCAGGTGACTACAGCTACGTAACCTGAAGGTTAAGGATATTTTTTCTTGATTTCTGCTTGTGTAATATCTTATGCTCCAACTAGAATCAGTGCAGTGTGCGTGTTCAGTTGTGTCCAACTGTTTGCCGTCTCATGGACTATAGCCTGCCAGGCTCCTCTGTCTGTGGCATTATCCAGGCAAGGATACTGGAGTGGAGTGCCATTTCCTCCTCCAAGAATCAGTAACACATGGTAATCAACCAGAGGGGCACCGGCAGTCAATATGGATAATGCCCAGCAATAATAAATTTAAAAATACTAATACAAGCACACAGAAAATGCAAATACATCTTATAAAAACCACCTTAAAGTGCTGAAACCAGTTGCCTTTAAAGAGCAAAAATTCAGAAGGTGAATGTGGTAGAGCAGGAGATTGTTGCCATTACTGCCCACACAATGGACATTTTATGTTAACAAAAATACAAAAAAAAAATTATATATATATATAGCATACTATTTCTGATTCATGTCTGAAGTAAGAAGGGTATAGATCATAAATAAATAATAAAATTCTTATATTTAAATGATTAATTTTAAAGGCATCCAGACATAATAAATTGAACCTGACATTATAACCATCCTGGC
This sequence comes from Oreotragus oreotragus, assembly GCA_006410675.1. NCBI lineage: Eukaryota > Metazoa > Chordata > Mammalia > Artiodactyla > Bovidae > Oreotragus > Oreotragus oreotragus. Next base: position 352,621 of record SJYX01012166.1, read on the forward strand.
AGTAATGCAATCTTTCTTTGATGATTCAGAAAGCACTTTAAGGACTTGGCAATGACCTGAGGTCATTTCTCTGAACATCCTTCCTCATTCTTTCCTAATTTGTTAGTCTTGTAGAAATTGATTTCATGTTGCCATTGTAAAATCTCAAAGAATCTCTCTCTTTGGTAAATGTGAACCCCCTTCAGGGGCTTTACTCACCATGCTGGAAAAGTCCGTGGCCTTCCCTTTGCTCCTCAGCAGACTGGGAAGAAAAGCGGAGGGTTTCTGGTGCAGAGAGCCAAGTCGTGCAAATCAAGATGTGGAAATGAAGCTGAAATGAGACATCCTCCCATCTTCACAGGCAGAAAGCATCAAATTAACGGAAGCCACTCTGGGGAACGTGAAACTCAGCGTCCATCGTGCCCACATATCCCCTGTGGGGAGGAGAGCCAAGCTCTTCAAGCTAGAAATTTCTCTGAGGTAGTTTTGCCTGCCCTCAAATGGTTAGGCTGACACACATGTTTTTAAAGAGATTTTACCTAGAAAAGAAAAAAAAAAGCCAATCTTTCAGGTAGGTTCATTATGTGATATATCCATATGATAGTTTATACAAATGTTAAAAATCATACTTATAAGAATATTCCTAATGTCATGGCAAAATATGTATAACCTAATCTTAAAATACTTATTATATGTATTTTTAAGATAAAAAAGCAGAAATCGATTTATAATCTATAAACTGTATGTGTATATATGTATGTGAGTGTTTTATATGCTACAATTCTCTTATTCCCTGGCTACTGTCCTGCTCACTGAAGCCCAGGTCACCTCTCACCTGAACAGGTGTGTAAGTCTTCCCCTGGCCTCTTTCCACCAGACTCTGCCTGTCCTGTGGACCCTGCACGTTCTGTCACACGCTCACATGATGAAGGGCCTGTCTCTTATACACATCTAGATGTGTATAAGAGACAGCTACAGGACCTATCTCTGGATAGTGAAAATGGTAATCATTCAGTCATGTCTGACTCTTTGAGACCCCGTGGTTCATAGCACTCCAGGCTTTTCTGTCCATGGTTTTCTCCAGGCAAAAGTGCTGGAGTGGGTTGCCATTCACTTCTTTGAAATTGACCAATTATTAGTGAATTTTATGAAATTGAAAAGCCTTTTTGATAATAAATTTTTAAAAATCATGAAATCACTGTAGATGGAAAAGCAGGTGGAAGATTCAGAAGTTAGTCCTTGTTCACCAACCAATCAACTGGATGACAACTGACAATGTATTCATCTCTTTGGCCTTGGTTTCCCCATATATGAAATAAAGCAGCTGAATCAGAAAAGTGACGTATCTCTTCACGAAGCCTGACACCAGTACCTGGGGGCTTCAGATCCTCCAAATGAGCTCTACCCTTTCATCTAAATCCACAACTACCACAATTACTGATCATGTTTGTATGTGATTTTGACATGGACAGTCGTACAATTTAGCCAACACATCTTGCATTGAGATCAAAATGCTCATAGCTAAAAACATTGTTCATATGCAATTACTGTGTTATCCCAACTACTGGCAATATTTTTCTATCTTCCCCACATAAAAGCTTCATGTCTTCCCTTTGCTTTCTCATGTGTTAATGGTTTTGTTTCATTGACATGAATAGTACAAGTTCTCAACAATATTTTTGGAAAAGCAGAGTTTTAATGAAAATGTTTAAATGACTTTAAGTCAGAACTGACTCTCCAACCACCAACCATGGACTTCCCTGGTGTCTCAAAGGGTAAAGAATCTGCCTGCAATGCAGGATTCAGTCCCCAAGCTGGGAAGATCCCCTGGAGTGGAGAATGGCAACCCACTCCAGTATCTTGCCTGGAGAATTCCATGGACAGAGGAGCCTGGCAGGCTACAGTCCAAAGTGTCTCAAACAATCAGACACAGCTGAGTGATTAATACTAACACGATGGAAACTATTAATAGAGCAAAATTCTGGAAATAATTTGTAGAAAATCGATATCTTTTATTTATCAGGCATCTAAATGTCTTAGGAAAGAAACAATCTGAAGTTCTTTTAACATAGGATTCCACTTAGGTCATTTGGGGCCTGTGATATTTACTTTTCTCAACCAAAAAATAAATGCAAGCTCCTCTTCCAAGAATTAGGGACCATACATACAAGAGGCTTTTCTCATTGATTTACTAAAGAATAAAAATGAAACTGTTTACCTGTCTTCCCATCAACAAGAGGGAGACCTCCTGAGTTAAAAGTTGTTTCACATGATCATTGGATTCTGGTTATTCAGTGTCTATGCTGGGTGAATTCACTAGAAGCAGCAGCAAACGTTATCCACTGGGTGCTCACAAATACATATATCAGTCGGAGTAAAAAATAAAAACAGTGACCAGGGCAGAAGGTCACCAGAGAGCAGAAATGGGCCTTATTCTTTCATCAGATTGCCTCGGCTTTAGTCTGGGCTGAAATTCCATGGAAAGGATTTACCATCCTCTAGTCACCTAGGGCCGGAGAAGGCGATAGCAACCCATTCCAGTGTTCTTGCCTGGAGAATTCCAGGGACGGGGGAGCCTGGTGGGCTGCTGTCTATGGGGTCATGCAGAGTCGGACACGACTGAAGCAACTTAGCAGCAGCAGTCACCTAGGGCAGCTCTTCAGTGGGTCTCAAGGAGCTAGGACTGCAGATTGCTATCCTCAAGGAACACTAATCTTTCTCTTCCCAAGCTCAGCCAGAGTTTCTACAAGGCTTAGAAGTTTGCTACCCAAGGGCTCAGCATGCTACTGAATTTTGGCTCCCACTGTCCACCAGCTGATTGACACCGCCTTCATCAAGCTTGCTTACCACCATATTGCCTAACCCAATGGCTTTATCAGACTTTCCTGCTACATTAGACACTCTGATCATCATTTCCTTCCTGAAATCTATTTTCTGTCATTGAGAGACATTCCTCCTATATCTCTGGATGAAGATCCCCTGCAGAAGGGAAAAGCTACCCACCCCAGTATTCTGGCCTGGAGAATTCCATGGACTGTATAGTCCATAGGGTTGCAAAGAGTTGGACACGACTGAGCGACTTTCACTTTCACCTTCATGTATCCCCCTTCTCCCCATCCTTTCCATGTCGATGCTCCTCGGGGCTCTGTCTTCACTGCTCTTCTTCTCTCAGAGCATGTACCCCTCGCTGACATTTCTTTCTACGGCTTTAACAATCAGCCTTGCCTCTGACCTCTCTTCAGCGCGTCCCTTCAACTGCATCTGCCCACCGAACATCTCCACTTACCTGTCGAATTGACAGATTCAAACCTGAACTCATCCTCTTTCCTCCCAGACCTCCCTCATCTCTTGTGGTCTCTCTGCTTGTGGATGGCACTGCCGACCAGGAGGGCTGAGCCACGAACCTGGAAGTCAGTCTAAGTCCTCCCTTTTCCACCTGCCTCCAGCCTATCCCCGAGTCACATCAGTTCTTGTACCAAAGTGTCTGTCCTATCTTCCTTCTCTTATTCCCTGGCTACTGTCCTGCTCACTGAAGCCCAGGTCACCTCTCACCTGAACAGGTGTGTAAGTCTTCCCCTGGCCTCTTTCCACCAGACTCTGCCTGTCCTGTGGACCCTGCACGTTCTGTCACACGTTCACATGATGAAGGGCTGGCCATATTCTTCTTAGCTGAAATGTATTCTTCCTTTATGGTCAAACTCAATTACCACTTCCTCTGGGAAGACTTCCTATCAGAGTTCACCTTGCCTCCTTTCTCTTTCCAAAGTATCTTGCATAACTTTGCCTCCAGCACAGTCTCCCAAAAAGACTCTTAGCTCTGTATAGCACAGAGAACTACATTCAATATCTTGTATTTGATAACCTATGATGGAAAAACTCTGAAAAAAAAATATGTATATGATATGTATAAGAATGGGTTCATGCCAAGTCTCTTCAGTCACGTTTGAGTCTTTGCAACCCTATGGTCTGTAACCTACCAGAGTCTTCTGTCCCTGGAATTCTCCAGGCAAGAATACTGCAGTGGGTTGCCATGCCCTCCTCCAGGGGATCTTCCTGACCCAGGAATCAGTGCCATATCTCCTGCAGCTCCTGCATTGCAGGTAGACGCTTTACTGCTGTATATATATTCTTTTCCAGATTCTTTTATATATGTATAACTGAATCACTTTGCTATACTTTTGAAATTAACACAACATTGTAAATTAACTATACTTTATTTTAAAAAATTAAAACAAAACAAAATACTTCTTGCCAGAAATTTTAGCTATTAAAAAAAAAAAAAAAAGACACTTAGCTCCTCTGACTTGAGGACTGGAGTTCCACCTTTTTATTTCTTTACACAATTCTTGACTGAGTGGTCCTCAATATGTCACTACAAGGTAAGGAAGAAGACAGGGATGAACTGTGAGGACCTCCCCTCCACCAGCCCTGCCATTAATCTGCTGTAAGACCCGGAGAGGGTCATTTTAATTCTCTGAGTCTCAGTTTACCCATCTGCCAAAGGAGTGCTTTCATTTACTAAAGACAAATATGGTTTGAGCACCTACTTTGACGCCAAGCACAATGCTCCGTGCGGTGCCTGTCATAAATGTAAACAGTCCTTTCCTTTTCTAGGACCTTGTGGTCAGAATCACATTTTCATGGGTCTGTTCAGCAGCAGGAACAGATGGCTCACTTCGAATGCATTTGCCAGAGCACGTTCATTATTTATGTGCCCCCTGCATACCTCTCCTGGGTCTCCCAGGCTTGGAAGAAAGTGTGTTTCTAATCCAACTAGGTTCTCTCTCACACAACATCACCAGGGATAGAAAGCTGGAGAATGTACACTCTCCTAACACGCAGCTTTTCTAGAGATTCCCTGCCTGGTGGAAGACCTCATATGGTTTTGGAGTCTACAAGCACCAAGCACTTTTTACATGAATACATTCAGCTCCAAACTCCACATTTGCCACAATCCCTTGGCTTAGGGTGTGTGGGCTACATATTCGGTTCCTTGTACCCTTTCCCTCGTGTGTGCATGCCTGGTGAGTCACTTCAGTCATGTCCGACTCTGCAACCTTATGGGCTGTAATCCACCAGGCTCCTCTATCCACGGGATTCTCCAGGCAAGAATACTGGAATGGGTTGCCATTTCCTCCTCCAGGGGATCTTCCCGACCCAAAGATCGAACCCACATCTCTTAAGTCTCCTGCATTGGCAGGCGGGTTCTTTACCATTGGGAGCCCACGCTTCTCCTCATCCTGATCCCAAGTTGTGACGTAAAGGAGGAAGGCAATGTCAACAGATGCTGAGAAAAGGAACGGTCATAAAAAAGTTTAAATCTTCATCTTCCCTAGTGCAAAGCCAGAGAGAATTCCTCAAGCTGTCACAGCAAGAAAAAATATGTCACTGAAAGATGAAGAGGAAAGTGACATGAGTCAACCAAAACAGTTAAAAGCCATCGCCTCTGGAGAAAGGAAACAAGGGGCGGTTATGAGGGGAGAGGCTGGGGGGAACTTGCTTTTTCTAAGAAACCTTGTGGAATGCCTCAAGTTAAACACCTGTATAACTTTAATAAGAAATTGAAAACTGAATTAAAGAAAATGAAGTCTTCTCCGGACTCTAGTAACAGCCTGTGTAGTAATGCCAATCATCTGAACCATCGACCATGGCGGTCTCCGAGGATGAAACCGCAGCTTTGACAGTCTCTTCCTGACGCACCCCCCAATCATCCCATCCCAATGAGCCCACCCCCTGCCTCTGTTTACTCTCCCCTCCAAGATTCCACAGCACCTACAAGTGGGGCTCCTTCTGAGAGGCCCAGGTAGCCTGCGTCTTTGGCAACACTACGGACCACAGATGGGACCCGGATCCACCCAGTTCAGACCCAACTGGAGCCCAGAGCATGCCTTTGCTGTGTTTCTCCATGGAGTCTTTGGTCCACTTTCTCATTGGAGCACTCCCACCTCCTCATCAGCTTCCAGGAAGCCAAACAAATAAATGCCCCTCCCTGTTGGGAGCAGCAAATCTTCATTTGTGGCTGAAACTGGCCTGACCCACCAGCAGAGAACAATTTCTCTCATGACACCAGCTCCTTGAGTGCTGGCTGGTGGCAGCTGCTGCCCCATTAAGAACACATTCTCCACGGTGCAAACCACCCTGCCACCCGCTGGGCTGCAGCAAACTTCGGAGCTGCTGCTGGAACAGCTGGAATGGGTCATTCACATCCATGGGCTGGGGCACCCGGAGAAATACGAGTCNGAGGAGCCTGGTAGGCTACAGTCCATGGGGTTGCAAAGAGTTGGACACGACTGAGCGACTTTCACTTTCACCTTCATGTATCCCCCTTCTCCCCATCCTTTCCATGTCGATGCTCCTCGGGGCTCTGTCTTCACTGCTCTTCTTCTCTCAGAGCATGTACCCCTCGCTGACATTTCTTTCTACGGCTTTAACAATCAGCCTTGCCTCTGACCTCTCTTCAGCGCGTCCCTTCAACTGCATCTGCCCACCGAACATCTCCACTTACCTGTCGAATTGACAGATTCAAACCTGAACTCATCCTCTTTCCTCCCAGACCTCCCTCATCTCTTGTGGTCTCTCTGCTTGTGGATGGCACTGCCGACCAGGAGGGCTGAGCCACGAACCTGGAAGTCAGTCTAAGTCCTCCCTTTTCCACCTGCCTCCAGCCTATCCCCGAGTCACATCAGTTCTTGTACCAAAGTGTCTGTCCTATCTTCCTTCTCTTATTCCCTGGCTACTGTCCTGCTCACTGAAGCCCAGGTCACCTCTCACCTGAACAGGTGTGTAAGTCTTCCCCTGGCCTCTTTCCACCAGACTCTGCCTGTCCTGTGGACCCTGCACGTTCTGTCACACGTTCACATGATGAAGGGCTGGCCATATTCTTCTTAGCTGAAATGTATTCTTCCTTTATGGTCAAACTCAATTACCACTTCCTCTGGGAAGACTTCCTATCAGAGTTCACCTTGCCTCCTTTCTCTTTCCAAAGTATCTTGCATAACTTTGCCTCCAGCACAGTCTCCCAAAAAGACTCTTAGCTCTGTATAGCACAGAGAACTACATTCAATATCTTGTATTTGATAACCTATGATGGAAAAACTCTGAAAAAAAAATATGTATATGATATGTATAAGAATGGGTTCATGCCAAGTCTCTTCAGTCACGTTTGAGTCTTTGCAACCCTATGGTCTGTAACCTACCAGAGTCTTCTGTCCCTGGAATTCTCCAGGCAAGAATACTGCAGTGGGTTGCCATGCCCTCCTCCAGGGGATCTTCCTGACCCAGGAATCAGTGCCATATCTCCTGCAGCTCCTGCATTGCAGGTAGACGCTTTACTGCTGTATATATATTCTTTTCCAGATTCTTTTATATATGTATAACTGAATCACTTTGCTATACTTTTGAAATTAACACAACATTGTAAATTAACTATACTTTATTTTAAAAAATTAAAACAAAACAAAATACTTTTTGCCAGAAATTTTAGCTATTAAAAAAAAAAAAAAAAAGACTCTTAGCTCCTCTGACTTGAGGACTGGAGTTCCACCTTTTTATTTCTTTACACAATTCTTGACTGAGTGGTCCTCAATATGTCACTACAAGGTAAGGAAGAAGACAGGGATGAACTGTGAGGACCTCCCCTCCACCAGCCCTGCCATTAATCTGCTGTAAGACCCGGAGAGGGTCATTTTAATTCTCTGAGTCTCAGTTTACCCATCTGCCAAAGGAGTGCTTTCATTTACTAAAGACAAATATGGTTTGAGCACCTACTTTGACGCCAAGCACAATGCTCCGTGCGGTGCCTGTCATAAATGTAAACAGTCCTTTCCTTTTCTAGGACCTTGTGGTCAGAATCACATTTTCATGGGTCTGTTCAGCAGCAGGAACAGATGGCTCACTTCGAATGCATTTGCCAGAGCACGTTCATTATTTATGTGCCCCCTGCATACCTCTCCTGGGTCTCCCAGGCTTGGAAGAAAGTGTGTTTCTAATCCAACTAGGTTCTCTCTCACACAACATCACCAGGGATAGAAAGCTGGAGAATGTACACTCTCCTAACACGCAGCTTTTCTAGAGATTCCCTGCCTGGTGGAAGACCTCATATGGTTTTGGAGTCTACAAGCACCAAGCACTTTTTACATGAATACATTCAGCTCCAAACTCCACATTTGCCACAATCCCTTGGCTTAGGGTGTGTGGGCTACATATTCGGTTCCTTGTACCCTTTCCCTCGTGTGTGCATGCCTGGTGAGTCACTTCAGTCATGTCCGACTCTGCAACCTTATGGGCTGTAATCCACCAGGCTCCTCTATCCACGGGATTCTCCAGGCAAGAATACTGGAATGGGTTGCCATTTCCTCCTCCAGGGGATCTTCCCGACCCAAAGATCGAACCCACATCTCTTAAGTCTCCTGCATTGGCAGGCGGGTTCTTTACCATTGGGAGCCCACGCTTCTCCTCATCCTGATCCCAAGTTGTGACGTAAAGGAGGAAGGCAATGTCAACAGATGCTGAGAAAAGGAACGGTCATAAAAAAGTTTAAATCTTCATCTTCCCTAGTGCAAAGCCAGAGAGAATTCCTCAAGCTGTCACAGCAAGAAAAAATATGTCACTGAAAGATGAAGAGGAAAGTGACATGAGTCAACCAAAACAGTTAAAAGCCATCGCCTCTGGAGAAAGGAAACAAGGGGCGGTTATGAGGGGAGAGGCTGGGGGGAACTTGCTTTTTCTAAGAAACCTTGTGGAATGCCTCAAGTTAAACACCTGTATAACTTTAATAAGAAATTGAAAACTGAATTAAAGAAAATGAAGTCTTCTCCGGACTCTAGTAACAGCCTGTGTAGTAATGCCAATCATCTGAACCATCGACCATGGCGGTCTCCGAGGATGAAACCGCAGCTTTGACAGTCTCTTCCTGACGCACCCCCCAATCATCCCATCCCAATGAGCCCACCCCCTGCCTCTGTTTACTCTCCCCTCCAAGATTCCACAGCACCTACAAGTGGGGCTCCTTCTGAGAGGCCCAGGTAGCCTGCGTCTTTGGCAACACTACGGACCACAGATGGGACCCGGATCCACCCAGTTCAGACCCAGCTGGAGCCCAGAGCATGCCTTTGCTGTGTTTCTCCATGGAGTCTTTGGTCCACTTTCTCATTGGAGCACTCCCACCTCCTCATCAGCTTCCAGGAAGCCAAACAAATAAATGCCCCTCCCTGTTGGGAGCAGCAAATCTTCATTTGTGGCTGAAACTGGCCTGACCCACCAGCAGAGAACAATTTCTCTCATGACACCAGCTCCTTGAGTGCTGGCTGGTGGCAGCTGCTGCCCCATTAAGAACACATTCTCCACGGTGCAAACCACCCTGCCACCCGCTGGGCTGCAGCAAACTTCGGAGCTGCTGCCGGAACAGCTGGAATGGGTCATTCACATCCATGGGCTGGGGCGCCCGGAGAAATACGAGTCCCCCAGATAGAGTGTCTTCTTCCCAAGTGAGCAGTAGACAGAGAATGCCACCCGGCTGATGTCGGTGACTGTGTCGCAGAGACTGGAATCACTGAACACTCAACAAACTTAAGTTTTCACATCCACACGCATCCTCACAAATATATACAGCCAGCATCCCTGAAGAGGGGTGGAAGGGCTCAGTGGGCCCTAGGCAGAGCCCAGCCTTGCATTCGGATACATCCACAAAAGGCACTGCATTTAGCCACTATACCTGTGGACCAAGGGAAAACACACACTAGATTCATGCCTCACTTTGACCCATAAATGGGAAGAAAAAAAGGTTTTTTTTGTTAAATGTCACATCTAGGGCAAGGACAGGCTTCTCTGGTGGCTAAGATGGTAAAGAATCCACCCACAATGCAGGAGACCCGGGTTTGATCTCTGGGTCCGGAAGATTCCCCTGGAGGAGGGCATGGCAACCCACTCCAGTATTCTTGCCTGGAGAATCTCTATGGACAAAGGAGCTGGGCGGGCTACAGTCCATGGGGTCACAAAGAGCAGGACATGACTGAAGCGACTTAGTATACACACACACACACACACACACACACACACACACACATATACTCGCCAGTATTCTTGCCTGGAGAATCATCCCATAGACAGAGAAGCTTGGCATGCTACAGTCCATGGGGTTGCAAAGAGCTGGACATGACTGAGTCACGAGACAAGGCAAGGGCACAGAAGGAAAAGGAGAGATGGGGAGGACACAGTCATCTTATTTTACAAATGCTCTCCCTTTACTCCCACCAGCATCACTCCTGGAAACCCTGCTGCTCCTAATAAGCTTATTTGAATTTGGGTCAAAGATAATAAATACTAGACTTGAGCATCCCAGTCCTCAGTGGACGGCTGGTCCTTGCCCCAGCAGACAGCCCGCCAGACTCGGAGTGCTCAACTGCATTTTTAAAATCCCCCGGAAAGCTCCAGGCATTGTGAGCCGGTCCTGCTGACCAGGCTGATGTTTTACAGCCGAGCTCTCCAACAATGCCATTTACTGCACACGAAAGATCACAGCCCGCAGATGTGGGCGGCCTTGCCCTGGCCTCTTGAAATTGCATCTGTTTTGAAATGCGACTCGACTTCAATCCGAAGCTGACCATAACATCCACAGCACGGACGGGAGGTGTTTACTAGATAAGCTTTTGATATTTGATGTTTGCTAATCATATTAAAGGCTTGAAACAAAATCCCAGCTACAATAAATCCTCACAATTGTCCACATGAGGCAGGAAACGCCACGGAGCTCTGTCCCGGGGTGTGATCTGAGGCTGGGTGACACACAGAGGGGAGCATGGGTCTCGAGGTCAAGGAAACAAAGACTTAGGGACTCAGCCTGATTTTTTCTGTGGCTAATAGTGGACAAGGCACTTTCCCCTCTGAGCCTTAGTTTCCCCACCTTAGAATTATGACTTGGACATGTGGGGTAGGGAGAGGGGGGGTGCCTGGACAGATGAGGAGTCTTCAGATCCTTCACGTAGCATCACATGTGGGTGTCTGAACAGTCATGGGATAATTAATTCAACTCTGTAGCAGTTCTCGAGTCTCTTTCCTCAGTCCTTCTTGACTCTGTGACAGCCTAGACTTTGGCATTGAGAGATCAGAAGCAGTGTCTCCATGGTAGAGGGCGAAGACCGCCTCTGCTGATGGACAGGGTGAACGATCGGTACCTGGACCATAGTTTCACTCGCCTGCCATCCTTGGACTCCTTCCCAGGAGTTGATTTCTAAGAAGGAAAACTATTTGGGGCTGAAAGTGACTCTGGATATCAGCTCAGCCACACACACACACAGACACAGACACCGTTTCCCATGCATCATGCCTTCATGCCTCCCAGCTCCCTGACCCCACTTCATACCTCCCATCTCTCATTCCAGATGACTTCCTCAACTCTCTCCCACCTTAATCATAATCTTGCTTTAGGTCTTAACTTACATTCTGTTTAAAAGTGGGTGAAACCAAAAACCCCAGGGGGTCAGAGGAGGCTGGTCTCCAGAGCCTCCCCTACTATTCTGCCCTACTTCTCAGAATCTAGCCAGCACCCTTTCCTAACCTGTCCCTCTCAACCTAACCTATCAGCAGTGACTAGTAACGTTGCACCATCTGACCTTCCCAAGACAGTCTACCTTCAAGAAAGGGAAGCGTAAAGACTAAGCCCCTTCTAGGCTCCGTGCAGTTGAAGCTGTCGTGATGGAATGGCAGGTATTAATTAGGTTAGTCTTTCTAGACACGCAGCCTTCCTCGTAACCTCACAAGTCCTCTCCATCTAAGCCTCCAGATTATTGGGTCATCTTGGGGCTCCCAGAGCCTCTTGGAGCCATCTGGTCAGAAAATATGTATCATCAGCTTTTGTGAAATCCCTCTTCGGCAACAATAGGGAGACTCCCCTTCTGTCCAAGGAATCTGAAACTATGCCCTGAGCAATGCCAGGCAGGTGAGAGACCAGAGCAGAGGGGCACAGAAGCTCACTCTCCCAGGAGCCGTACAAGTCACAGAAAAACCTGGTTTTGCCTACAGATCACAGATTTTGTGAAACCGTCTGCTGGTTGAATGCAGCAGTTGGCCATTGGCTTTGCCTTGCGGGTAGGGGGACCTTCTCATGGGTGTCAGGGCTGGATGTCAGTAGAACAATCTCCTGTGCAGGACTAATTTAGTGCTTGCTCGCACAATGAGGCCTGCCTGCTAGGCCATGTCATTAACCAAACTGGCCAATTTAAAACTGGGATCGTTACAGCAAGAGTTCGCCACCAGACACACATTTCTCACCTATAATAAATAAGGGAGCAGCGCCAGTCACTTAAGAAGAAACCTCCAAATGTGAGCTACCTCAAGCAGAGGCCCTTCTCAGAGTTGGGCACTTTGCTGACAGTTCCTCACAAAAATCTCTGTGCCTATGTCTCTGGGATCTGTGTTGTAACTCCCTTTCTGGTGGACGAAAGCCGAGATTGCAGAAGAAATCAGAAGTAAAAGTAGGATTTGAGCTTGACTCTCTGACCCCTAGTCTAGGCTCCGCTGTGAAAACTCAGCCTCCATTATTTCCGAGGAAATAATGAAGGANAATAAAGGAGGGAGCAGCGCCAGTCACTTAAGAAGAAACCTCCAAATGTGAGCTACCTCAAGCAGAGGCCCTTCTCAGAGTTGGGCACTTTGCTGACAGTTCCTCACAAAAATCTCTGTGCCTATGTCTCTGGGATCTGTGTTGTAACTCCCTTTCTGGTGGGCGAAAGCCGAGATTGCAGAAGAAATCAGAAGTAAAAGTAGGATTTGAGCTTGACTCTCTGACCCCTAGTCTAGGCTCTGCTGTGAAAACTCAGCCTCCATTATTTCCGAGGAAATAATGAAGGAAAGGACGATAAGTCACGCTAACATTTCACAAAACCCTGGGGAGATAGACTTTCACAACTTTCTTCAAGTCAGAGCTGGGTACTGCACGTCCTAACAGATGCCCGGGGCTCACTGTTACCCCTGGGTTCCTCCTGTAGAGCCTCTGAGGAGTTGATTTCACCCCGAAACCTGCCCTTTGGGCTGGGATCCATCGCCCACCAACCACCACTGTCTCAGCTGCTTCCCAGCACAGTTGCTGTGGGGCAAGCACTCTTCTGACACCTGGAGCTGCCATCTTCCAGGTCATGGGGCCAGTGTAACCACCAAGAGCCTGAAAAGGAGCCGGAACCATCTGGCCCTGGCACTGGAGGTTCTGTTGTTCTTTTTGTTGCCATTGTTTATGTTTTCATTTTTTAAACATATTAATAATATTTATCACTTCTGTTAGAAAAGTCACATTAATTTTTCAAGCCCTGAGAGTTCTATCAGTCAAAGAAGGCCACCATGAATGCCTCTTTCTAAATTTTTTTTATGTGTAATTGGGCATCTGCTGCCCTATGAGATGGTGTTTTTTCATAATCATGGCTAAATGTACAATAATATATCCTTCGATGTTACTCTATGACCATTTCCCTCTGTTTTTATAGAATCTTCATAAACATATCTTTAATAATTGTGTAAAAATCTATTGTTTTTATTATAAAACAATATAAAACCATAAAAAGTATAAAAGAACTGTGTTCATAGTGAACCCCCTACTGTTGGATCTCTAGGTTATTCCCAATTTGTCTCTGTTATAAACAACACCATAGTAAACATGCTTGTTTGTAGACTGCTTTTAGAAAGATGTAATGAACTGGAATCACTTGATCAAAGGGTACAAAGAGGTCAAGATCCTCAGTAGATGTGTCCCAACAATGTTATAAATATTTAAATATATTTTAAACATTAATGCACAGTCAAAATAGGAAGGAAGATTTTAAATCCCCTGATTCAACCCCTTCCCTTCCCATATGAGAGGTGGCCATGGGTCTACAAGATAATGGTCAGCAATCATCACTCACTCAACAGAATGGCGCCTACCCTCTATTTTCCTCACTTCTGGCACCATGTACGTTGGCCTTTGCTCTACTCTTCTCCTCCTTGGAAGATCCTCACTTTGTCTCCTGGCCTGTTCCTCCTTGTGGAGAAAACCATGCAGACTTCAAGGCCTGTGGAGGTTTCCCTCCCTGTCAGTGGGTCATCACTTTCCTGGGAGTGGATGGGCCTGCAGGGGAAGGAAGGCCCACTGGTGAGACCTCTCACTCTGAGGACCACACCCATGACTCCACCCTCCCTGATTGCCCCTATCCATGAACACATAGTGTTAGTCACACTGAGCATTTCCCTCCTTCCCTGGCCCAGCCACAGGCCAGCCCTCAACTCCAGCTCACAGGTAGCCTGGCCAGCCCACACTGAGACCACAGGTTCCTCCTCCCCTTGCTGGCCACCCTGCATGGGGCCCCCAGCATGAAGTCAACACCCAACAGTGAGGCCTTCATGGGGGAAAAGACGAGCTTTCCAAGCAGAGGCATGGCTTTGAATCTCAGCTCTTAAGCTTTTTTAAAATTTGTTTGGCTGTGCTGGGTCTTCCCTGTGGCATGAGGAATCTAGTTACCTGACTAGGGATCAAACCTGGCCCCCTGTGTTGGGAGCTCTGAGTCTTAACCACTGGGCCAGCAGAGGTGTCCTTCTAGTCTTAACTCTTACAGGCAGAGACCCCAAACAAGTGACAGGCCTCCCTGAGCACCACAGCTTGCCTGCCAAACCCTCTATAACTCCCTTAGTAGGTTACTGTGTGGACCGACCACCTGGAAGGCACCGCCTTACGCTTCCTATCACTCAAGCACCTAACTCTACTCACTTGCCTTAAAGGGTCATCCGTCAGGGGCGAGCAACAGTGTGGGGAAGACAGAAAGAACCAGAAATGATTGCTCCCTCCTCCAAATGGCTACAGGCTAACCAGGACGTTTCTGTCAGGAAGCGATGTGTACAGAGACACGAAGCCTAACTGTGTAATTATGCTGGGATTCCTTCTAGTAATTAGCTTTTCCTTATGAGAAAGACAAATAATTATCTTTCTTCCTCAGATCCAGACAGCGTGTTCAGAGGCATCTATCCGCATATCCGGTGGGGGCGGGGTTGGAGGAGGATGCCACCCAACAGAACATAGAATTGTTTAAAGCCAGAAAATGTTCTCAGAAATTATCTGCACAGACAATGCAACAATTTGGAGGATGGTGAGGCTTTTGCAAGTTGCTAAGACGTTTTACAAATGACAGAGGTAAGCCCTATGTGAAAGTGGCAAGCACAGAGGTGGTACCCAGAGCGTGGCAAGCAACTTCTGTCAGGAGGTCATGGTCAGAGCTGGATCCATTCCCGGGATGCAATGAGACGTTCCAGCAGGGGGACCACACTGACTGGTCCCTGTGCCCATGGGGCACTTCAGCAACGAGGGCCAGGGCCCACCCCGAGCTCCCCTGGCTTCCTGCTCCAAAACCCTCACTGCTTCCAGGGTCTTCCTCATTAACCCTGCTTCCTTCTGACCTCAGGGCTTCCCAGGTGGTGCAGTGGTAGAGAATCCATTTGCCGTGCAGGAGACTGAAAAGACGTGGTTTCGATCCCTGGGTCGGGAAGATCCCCCGAGTTAGGAAATGGCACCCCACTCCAGTAATCTTGCCTGGAGAAGCCCATGGACAGAGGTGCCTGGCAGGCTACAGTCCATGGGGTTGCAGACTCAAACACAAATGAGAACAGACTGACTCACTCATTCACTCACTCTTCCGACCTCAAACACCATTCTCTACCCCTCCCATGGCTAATTCCTTAGCAGTCAAGAACTGTTCAAGTGTGATTTTGGGTTTCCCTGGTGGCTCAGTGGTAAAAACTCTGCCTGCAATGAAGGAGATGCAGGAGACGTGGGTTTGATCCCTGGATCGGGAAGATCCCCTGGAGGAGGAAATGGCAACCCATTCCACTATTCTTGCCTGCAGAATCCCATGGACAGAGGAGCCTGGCAGGCTACAGACCACAGAATCGTCAAGAGCTGGACACAACTGAATCAACTGAGCCTGCAGGCAATCTTGTCTAGCAAAGCTTTGCCTGCCTTGAATACTGCCAGCTACAGGTCCCCTAACGCATGGCGTCTCCTTCATCACAGCACTTCCCAGGTGACATTGTAAGAGACACTCACTAAAATAGTGTTCTTGAAGGCAGACATCACTGTGCGTTCATTTTGCATCTCCTGAACCTATAATAACACAGTTCTAGGCACATAGTAAAGCATCTGTGGAATGAATAAATGAAAATGACTTGACTGACACAGAATAGATTATTGATTGGATAGCAATGAATGAATACATGGGAGTATTACTGAAAGAACCTGTTTGCCTTCTGAACAGGATAAAATCTGGTCTGAAAAGGACTTGTTAATGACTAAGTATAGACTCCGCCCGGCCGGGGAGGGGACTGCAGGTAGATTCCTAAGGAGCTGGCACAGAGCAGAGGCAGTTGTGGCAGACTGCCTATGGGCAAGCCTGGATTTCCTGCAGAGGCACAGATACAAATGTCAATAAAGGGCACCCGGCTGTCTAGAGGTGGGCGGACAGAAAAAGCTGTATTTAACTTGCTGTTTGATGCTTCAGTATAGTTTCCTCAAAGCCATTAATTGGAATTTGAGTTGAGATTATTCACTTTGGAGGAAATGGATGAATTCTTCCAGGCTGTCCAATATCACCTACTAAATTTATTATTGTGAATATTTTACATCTCTCTCAATCAATTTTACCTTCTCTTAAAGGGTCAGCTCCTGTCTCCCTGTAGAATTCAACATGCCTACGAGTCCACCTGTCATCACACCTGTGATGGGTTATGCTGTCCTCCTTTTGTACCTGTCACCACCTCCAGACTGGGAGCCCACTGAAGACTGGGGCTAAGACTGTTTTCCTTTCTGCATTCTCAGGGCTAAGGGCCATCTAATATTTACCCAGAGAAGGTACTTGATTTCTGTTTGTAGGAATTAAAGGAGCATATGATTTGATCCTTCTGTTTTTTTTTTTTTTAACTTACCAAAACCCTTCTGAAATACCTTGACCACCTCTCAACCATCTAACCTAATTCAGAAGAGTTTGGTCCCTAAGCCAAACTCTCTATTGTATAAAGCTGATTTAGAAAAGACTGGAACTCATCCCACACCTGTGTTGAAGTCCCTAAACATTACAAGGTCATTGTTCCAGGCCCCTGCTGGAGGCATGTGGTGGAAGAAGGGATCTATCAAGGAAGAAAACACGGTGCCCACATCCAAGGAGCTTAGTCATGGAGGACCCAGTGTGAGGGGAAGGGGATGCCCCTGCTTGTGCTCCAGGGATGTGAAGAGTTCCATCAGTGCAGAGGCTACAGTGAACTTGGGGAGGATCCCAGCGGCCAGGACATTCAGGGGTTGATGTTCAGTCACTCATCGTATCTGACTCTTTGCGAACCTATGGACTGCAGCATGCCAGACTTCTGTGTCCTTCACTGTCTCCCGGAGTTTGCTCAAACTCATGTCCATTGAGTTGGTGATGCCATCCAACCATCTCATCCTCTGTCATCCCCTGCTCCTCTTGCCCTCAATCTTTCCCAGCATCAGGGTCTTTTCCAGTGAGTAAGCTCTTCGCATCAGGTGGTCAAAGTACTGGAGCTTCAGTTTCAGCATCAGTACTTCCAATGAATGTGCAGGGTTNCTCAAACTCATGTCCATTGAGTTGGTGATGCCATCCAACCATCTCATCCTCTGTCATCCCCTGCTCCTCTTGCCCTCAATCTTTCCCAGCATCAGGGTCTTTTCCAGTGAGTAAGCTCTTCGCATCAGGTGGTCAAAGTACTGGAGCTTCAGTTTCAGCATCAGTACTTCCAATGAATGTGCAGGGTTGATTTCCTTTAGGATTGACTGGTTTGATCTCCTTGCTGTTCAAAGGTTCCATTAGTGTAGAGATTGTAGAGAATTTGTGGAGGATCAGGGAGGCCAGGACATTCAGGGGACAAGAAGCAAACAGAGAATTCTGGGAGTGCCCTAAGGCCAAGGGTAGGAGATAAGTTGGCCAGTCAGCAGGGGTGGGACTGTAGAGGATTAGAGGCTTTAGATTCAGAAAACATTCAGAAAACTAAGATCTTGGCATCTGGTCCCATCAGTTCAGTTCAGTTCAGTTCATTCACGCAGTCATGTCCGACTCTTTGCAACCCCATGAATCGCAGCACGCCAGGCCTCCCTGTCCATCACCATCTCCCGGAGTTCACTCGGACTCACATGCATCGAGTCCGTGATGCCATCCAGCCATCTCATCCTCGGTCGTCCCCTTCTCCTCCCGCCCCCAATCCCTCCCAGCATCAGAGTCTTTTCCAATGAGTCAACTCTTCGCATGAGGTGGCCAAAGTACTGGAGTTTCAGCTTTAGCATCATTCCTTCCAAAGAAATCCCAGGGTTGATCTCCTTCAGAATGGACTGGTTGGATCTCCTTGCAGTCCAAGGGACTCTCAAGAGTCTTCTCCAACACCACAGTTCAAAAGCATCGATTCTTC